>JZKD02S2401272.1:93175-107793 GCA_000966675.3 Picea glauca
AATTCTACCACTATAAAACCCTAAAAACACTTCACTCTTATAATCTGATTTTGGAGATACTGTTGAAGGACAGGTTAGAGGTTTTAATTAAAGGGATTTCCTGCTTCAGCCGAAGGAGAGCTGGCCTAAAGCAAGAGGAAAAGTTGCTAAGGTGACAATGGGCAACTTTCTTAAGTACCCCTAGGATTGCACTCCACTCAGGGACTTGAATATCATTGAATGCAGGTTTGGAAGGCAACATGTCAACAAATCTGTTTCAAGTGCACCTGCTACATTGGATTAAGACCATTGAATTTTGTACTGATTAACTTCAACATTTATCTTAAATTCAATGACATTAACTATTTTCGAGATAGTCCTTTGCTACAGATTATCAATGTTATGTATCAGAAACATTTGTAAAGGCATTTTCCTTGTGCATTCTTCCCATCACAAAAATCAGCAGCTTATGAACAATTCACAATTCATATGACCAGTTATGAAATAAACAATAGCGTGCAATTGGCTTGCAAGTACCAAGTCCAATACATACCAGATTAAGGGCCATAGTAATACTCATATGTAGGTGCTCCCAAGTTGAAAGATTATCTCCTGTCCATGTTGCAGCATACCTTTGACTACCTATATATCCAGCCCTAGTTAGAACAAAGGGTCGTTTTTGGGGATTTGCTAACATCGTTCCTTCATATGTGGACCTTGCCATCAACATGCCATAAACCTGCCAAAACTAATCAAAATCAGAACTAAGGAAAAATCACAGGAGCCCCAATGGGTGAAATCTGCTCTAGGCCATGCAAGCTGAATATTATCAGTGGATTTTGCTAGAAACATGTGCAGATGGTATATATTACATTGTGATAATGAGGATGCTTCTGGTATCCACCCAGTTCTTCATCCCCTCTATGAATATTACTTTCAGGCATAGTTTTCGTCACAGTCTGCACAGCATGATACCTCCAAAAGTAAATAAGCAAGTTCTATGCTCAGTCTCCAATCTCCTCTAGTATTTATACTCGTCTTATGAAAAATATATCAATCTAAAATTTTGACAGTTGTCGTCAGATATAACATAGTGTAATCTACTTTACAACAATCCCTCCATGTCACCTTGAAAACAGCCGGTTCATTCATATCATTCCATATACCATCAACACCATTTGAAGCAAAATCAGAAATCAATTTCAACCACCATGCTCGAGTTTTTTCTTGGGTAAAATCAGGGAAGACACATTCTCCTGGCCAGACCTCACCTGCCAATGACATCCAGAACATCAGAGTATAATCAGTAGATAACCTGACTATATATATTACAAACAATATAAAAAGAGCATACTGCTTTGCGAACAATAAAACAGAGCATAAACACTTCTCCTACAAATAGTAGAGAAACTCACCCACATAAGGTTTTCCTTCTGTCTGCAGGACCCATACGTCATTTGAGCATCCACTGTCATAGACAAAATATCCCTCCTCCTTTTTAATGCCAGGATCAATCATCCAAATAGCTTTAAAACCTTTACTATGAAGGTCATTTGCCAAAGATTGAGGATCAGGAAATCGCTCCTAGAAATGAAAAATCAAAACACTTATTTTACTTTGTTGTGAAATTCTTTGTAAAAAATCAGGCATTATAAGCACAAAATCCTATTCATGGAAAATGAGCTAGTACACTTACCTATAAACGATGAAAAGTTAAGGACAGATCGACCAAACAAGAATTGGATAAATTCCAATATAAAGATGGAATGTTTATAGCATAGCAGCATATCACACCCATATTTTATTTTGCAAAGCAACCATCCATAAGATTCAATCTTTTGACAAACAAGATATCATCAACCAGTATGGTTCTTCATGTGAACAAAACACGGAGCTGACTGCTTTCTCAACAGCAATTCTTATGGTGCAGCATGGGAAGTTTATCAAATGCAAAAGAAAGTGTGATTTCTGACAGAAAATTAGAATACTAAAATCGATTGTAAAAGATCTCAAAACAATACTGAAATAACTGGTATTAGAAATTAAAAATCATTGTTTAGCTTTCTTACCCACAGAGAATGGCTCCTAGAACTAACCCCAGATTAAAAAAAGAAATAAAAGTTTTTGACACCAACTTCAATAAAGCTACATACTGGATCAAATGTGAAACAACGAAAGCCATGCATGTAATCTATGTCCATCCATATGACATCACAAGGCAAATGTTTTTCTCTGAAACTTTTTGCCACCTGCATATTCAGAGAAGATACCAGTTTCAGATATCAGGAGAGAAAAATTATCACTGCAAATGTAGACAAGAAAACGAATTTTATCCCCCATACCCTCAACATTTTATGTACCATAAAGAAATGAATGCCTAACACTCAAGAGGCCCAAGTAGAACTGAAAGTCACAGATTGTGAACAGCTCCCCCTACTTGAATAAATTTTCAAATTCTGATAGATAAGAAATAAGTCAAAAGAGTTGGTGCAACCCAAACTGTGTAATAATAAAAGACTCTAGTGAGACAATATGCTGGTGAGAAACACACCTCAAGAACCCTAGCATCTGTGTCATAGCTCCAGCGGCATTGGTGATAGCCAAGCGACCATTTTGGTGGCATGAATACAGTTCCTATTAGAGTGCAAAGATAATTAATTTCAGAAGTAAATAAAACTACCAGTGCTTAAGATTGTATTCAGAATATAAACCAAAGAAAATAATTGTTTCAAATAGAAGATGTAAACTGAAAAATAAATATAAACTTCTCATCCACCTTTTAATTACAGACACAAGAAAGGTTATTACTATTGGCCTGACCAACATCCATGTCCATACAAAGAAACACGACACCTAAATGTATCATAACAGTTTGATAAAAATTTGGTGACTTTATTACATAAACTTTGGCTTGGTTGTGTATAAGAGGTATATGCAGGTCACTACAAATAAGGTGTGGTATGTTATCGCACAAGTTGTAGGTTGGGAAAAGCCTGACCCAAACTACAATATGGCGACAACTAAGAGAACACCTACCCACTGTCACCTTAGATAGATATTCCCATCACGTTAGAGATGAAGTAATCACCTCGAGGAGGAATCCCAGTGATCTTAGGGGAAATGAGATGGAAGATGAAGAGTAACCCTATAGGTCAATGATGGAAGGTAAGAAGGGATTGAGAAGAGTCTCGTAGATGGTAGAAGATGTGCCACTGTATAGAAGACATGCCAAAGAGTGATTGTACTTGCCCAAGACACAAGGAAAACAAAGATACGAGCTCAATAATATGTTGGACAAGCAAGTTAAGCTTGGTGTCCCTCATTGCAGCGATAAACAGTAATATATATCAGCAACAAAGAGTAATAAGAGCTGCAAACAAAGTTGCTAGAAGTCTAGTTAATGATACAAGAGCTAAGTTAGATATGACTAGTACTACTCAAGATTGAAAGAGCAAGACTTTAGCATGAAATCAAGGCTGCTATAAACAAGTATTGCAGAGATAATTATCAGCCTTATGGCTGTAGCAAACAAGTCGTTACAGCAGCAAATTCAACCACTAAAACTTACAAAGTGTCCACCCAAAAGATGCGCTGATATTAGTAGATTATTGTGGCAAACTTTTAGCAAATTCTAACGGTTGAAATGTGAGTTATTAAGAGATTTGTATAAGGGTTTCTGTAGCCCTAATGCCTGTAGATTAAAAGTTATAACAGCTCCAAGAAGACTAAGAGAACCAAGATGCCCTAGAGGGTTTGGCAAGCTCAAGGCATCCACAAAAGAATCCAACTTAAACAAGATTGATATCTCACCAAAACACGTTTACCAATGCAAACAGTTTTACTTCTCCAATGCAAAAAATCAGATTAGTGCATTTATAATAGGGTGAATGGAGTCTTTAAAGCACAAGTTAGATCAACAAGATCCCTAGGGGTGTAAATCCTCTTACTCTCTAGGGTATGCCAATCAACTAGGGTAAATCTAGGAGGGTACACACACTTGTATTTCTCCTAGCAACCCTTGTCCAAGAAATGACTTATAAACTTAGCAAATAAGATGAAGCTTAATGGAGGGTGCATGCAACATACTCCTCCTAGGGTTTCAACCAACAATAACCAAGAACAAGCAAGAAATAACTAACAAATGCAGATTTTCCTTACCAATTCCAAGAAAGATAGAGATCAAATCCTAGTTCACCAAGCATTTTCCATTCAAGAGCATGTAAAGAAGCCTCCAAGAGGTGCGCACCACTTAATGAACTAGAGATGCTACTTCCTTGGGGGTGTAAATCCTTGAAGAGTATTGGGTTAATGGAGTCAAGTAAATTAACTAGAGATGCTACTTCCTTGGAGGTGTAAATCCTCTTACTTCCCAAGGCAAGTATCTCTAGTTAGGGTTTGAAAATGAGGGGTGTAAATCCTTTTACTTCCTCAAACAAACCCTTGCAACATCAATGAACTTCAAGCAATAAATGATGAAAACTAGAGTGGAGGCGTAAATGTTCTTACTTCCCTCTTAGCTCCTAGCAAGATAATCCTTGACTTGAAACAAATGATAGCATAAGAGTAAAAAACATACCAAATCAAGAAGATGCTAAGATAATCCACCATAAAAGCTAGAAAGCATTCATCCAAGGCTAGTGCCTCACTCCTCCATCAACCATTCATCAAGATAGACATAAACAAGTGCACAAGAGACAAAAGAAGCCAAGTGTAGCGAAAATTTCCGATCAAGTCCTCTAACAAGAGGGAGAGTTATATCAAAATGAGATCTTATGATCTCTTATTTATACAAAATGTCACCAAGGTGACTTGTCCACAAATTAAGGGGTAAACCACAAGACTAGGGGTCAACAACCCTAATGTTGCCCCCTTTAACAAACTAATATAAACAATTCATTTAAAATTCACTTTTGCACATAATAAAACCCTAATTTTAGTAGGACGTCACCCCTTTAGGGGACGTTTTGGCATTTGGAGGAGGTCGTTAGTGATGGAGAAGAGTAGAGAGGCTTCCCAAAGCCACATGTCAAGCATTCAACAACTTCCTTCATCATGAAGGCTCAAGCCCCTTCAAAACGTCCAAGTGCCAATGTATGTCACCTCGCCACCAAGCCCTAACCCCACAAGAAGACATCATGCTCAAAAAGGAGACGTTTTGCCTCTCCTAGGTAAAACGTTTTGCATGAGGGGGCTAGGATACATCGTCCAAGTCATCTTCAAGGAATTTCAAGTTTGATCTTCCTCATCCGACATGCGGGCCCTTGGCATCCACCTGTGGGCCCCAAGCCCCATGGAAGCCCAAGCTAGGCTTGTTCTTCCAAAACTGTCCACCAGCTCAACCCTGCAAAGACAAACAAGCACCCCCTTCAAGGATCTCAAGTCATAACATCATGATAAGTGAATCCAATCAATAAATGAGCCACCTAAGCATGTGCATCAAAGATCACTATATCAAACAATTAATTGTTCAAAGACATTATGCGACTTGTCAAGCTTGAATATGGGAGGGTTGACGCGGTGTCCTATTGGGTAGATCTTGCCCTAGGTCAAGGAGAGTTTCCAAGAGATCCTTCTCCAAGCCATGTAAAGTGGGTGAGGTGGTTGGGGTCAAGACTAAATGGACATAGGGCTCATGACATACAAGGGGTCGTAGTGTCTCATTCATGGGTGCCTTTGTAGAGGGTGTGTGGTACCTTCGTCCGCAATGCACTTTTTCCAAGCCCATTAATTTCCATACTTTTATTCTTTCATAATTTTAAAGAGAGGTTGAAGGCCACTGCCCTGGTGTGGTGACCAAATAATGGCAATGTCACCCACAAACACCTAGTGGAAATGAGAAGGTTGGCTCGTGATGAGACCCCCTTTCTCTCAGCCATGTAACTGAGAGCCATTACCCTGGTTTGGTGACCAGATGATGGCAATGTCATACCACTAGATATTCATGGACGTGATAGGTCAGCTCGTGATGAGACCTCCTATCCTTCAACTAACCTTTTAAGCATTATTTATTATATTGTGGGTCCCCTTTACTCAAAGATAAGCGTTTCACTGCTTTAGTGGGTGATCCCTGGGCGAAGCATCTGGAAGGTTCATACAAGGCTTTTATCTTTTACCCAACATCAATCCCTCTGGGCATTCAGCCCCTTCTTCCCATAGAATGAGGGACAACCCCTTCTTGGGTCAATACACCCTAAAATCCCAAGAGATAAGGAAATGGAGGGGAATAATGATGGAAAGTGGTAAGTATGGTCGAGAGCGGTACGATGGCTCTTTAAGGGAGTTCCTAGTAGCAAACCCATCCCCAAGAAAGACCACTTACTAGGGCACAATGTCAACCACCAAGGTGAAGCAGGGTAAAAGGCATATTGTCCAAGCATATATCATGAAATCTAGAGCAATCTAAGATACAACATACTCAAATGGCTTAAATATTGAAATGATGCTCTGTAATGTTCATGATTTAGCTAGTCTAGGAAATGATGCTAATGTGTGTGTAGGATTAATGGTTTACAGCATAAAAATGATCATACAAATAACAAATGCGACAAAAGACTGCAAAGTTTATATTATGATATCTCTACGGACTACAAATGACGAATGCGGCTGAATAAAATGAATCACTCGTCTAGATCAAATGAAAAAAGGATCTTAGCCGGAATACAATAAGAAAACTAAATGATAATACCCGATAATAGATGAGCACTACGGAATCAATGGATGAGTTGGAACTATGGCAGCTCGCACGGTAACTGTTGAAAATCCGGAAAGTTCGCCCTGGTGGCTAAACCTCTCGGAATGGCCTGGAAATTGTCCCAAATAGTGTGCCCTGCTCTAGCTCTCAGTCCTGGTGACTGACCGACCCCTCTGCTGGTGTGTCTGGACCTCGGATGGATCCCCCTGGGGGAATGCGCCTCTCTCTTACTGGAAAACTGCGCCCTAGTGATTCCACCGTCGGAATCGACTGAGATGTATCTCAAAATGACCGCCTTGGCCTACTGGGAAATGGGTCGGAAGCGTTTCCCTGGATCTAATCTGATGATCGCTCGGGAACCCCGAATGTGTCCGCCAAAAGTGTCGCACTCCCAAATGATTCCTCTGTCGGAATCTGACGAGGAACCAGGAAAAAGATGTGCCTTGCCTCCCTCTCAACTACGTCGGAGGGGAATCTTTGAACTCTCCCTAGATGGGACAAGTCGATCCACTGAACCTCCTCAGAAGCTGCGCCCTCACCCTGGATAAGTGCGCCCTTGCTGCTGGAACCTGTGTAACTGCTGTTGAAGAATGATGGAAGACCTGTGTGATCTTCCCGGTGACTAGGGTGTGTCTCTCAACACCGAAATCAGCCAACTGGTGTCTTCCTCGTGGAATCCACTGAACTATCTCTCGTGAGATGCACCTCTCTCCTCAATGACAAGTCAAAATCTGCATAATGATGAATTAGGTCGCTGACCCTTCTCTTATAGCTTTTCTAAACCCTAATTCACTGTTGAAACCCTAATTCATTGTTGACTTCTAATTTTAGCTCGACTGTTCTATTTTTAGCTCATTGGCTTAAAAGCGCTTTTAACCACTTTTAGCTCAATGTCACTTTCCGAACATAACACCTTTGACTGGAGTGACCTCTAGTAACCCTGTTTACCCCTTTTCTGGCCCTGGCTATAGTCTAACAGAGCGGTTTAGACCATTAAGCCTCCTCTCTACAGCTCCTATTTGGAAAGGGACATTACAGTCCTCCCTTCCTGAAATTGCTTGTCCTCAAGCAATACCAATCTAGGGTGTTGCAACACCTGCTCGCTCTCCCAAGTAGCGTCCTCTACTAGAAGCCCTCTCCATCTGATCAAACACTCTCTGATGACCCTGCTCCTCAGTTTTCGCGCCCAAAACTCCAAAACCTCCTCCGGAACCAACTCCAACTGTCCCTCCTCATCCAATGGGGGAAGCTCCTCTGATGTGTTAATATATTGTCCCACTGCCTTTTTGAGGCAAGATGCGTGGAACACGTTATGAATCTTGCTCCCCCCTGGACGCTCTAGCTCATAAGAAACCTCGCCCACTCAGCGCATGATCCTGTAAGGGCCATAAAATCTGGGCTTGAGCTTCTCAGCCCCACTCTTCTTTAGAGATGACTGTCTGTAAGGTTGGAGTCTCAAGAAAACCAAATCCCCAACCTCAAAGTTGCGCTCTATCCTGTGCCTGTCCGCACTCGTCTTCTGTCGATTCTATGTTGAATGCAAGTTCTCTTTCAGCAACCTGTGAATCTCCTGACTCTCTATGATCCAATCCTTGGCCTTGGGAGCTCTGCTCTCCCCGAAAACCAAGTCTACCAAAGTGGGAGCATCATATCCGTACAATGCTCGGAAGGGTGTCATACCAATGGACATGTGGAAAGTGGTATTGTAGCAATGCTCTCCTAAATGTAGCCACTTGACCCATGTTCTCTGTTGTCCACCTACATAGTTCCTCAAATATCCTTCAACCCACTTGTTGACAATCTCGATCTGCCCATCTATCTGAGGGTGATAGTTGGTGTTGGTTGTCAGCTATGTCCCCACCAACCTAAACAACTCTCTCCAGAATGTCCCCATGAACCGACTGTCCCTGTCACTAATGATGTTCCTCGGCAACCCATGAAGTCTGAAGACCTCCCTGAAGAATAGCTCGACTACCTGAACTATGTTGTACTTTGTCGGTATGGCATAGAAGTGAGCAAACTTGGTCAATCTGTCGACCACTACATAGATACAGTCCTTACCCTGGACCTTGGGTAGGCCTGTGATGAAGTCCATCGATATACTCTCCCATTTCTGCTCTGGAATGGGGAGTGGCTGAAGTAGCCCTGGTGGAAGAACATGCTCTGACTTGTTCTGCTGGCAAGTCACACACTCACTAACGTGTCTCATAACGTCCTATTTGAGGCCCTTCCATGAGAACCTCTCCTTGATCTGTCTGTAGGTTTTGACAAACCCCTGATGGCCTGCTAGTTGTGAATCATGAACTACCGTGAGGATCTTCTTCTTGAGCCCTGAATCTAGCACCAAGTAGACTCTGTCCTTGTAAAATATGACATCATCAATGACCCTATACCTGTCATCCTGTATCTGCCCATCGATAACCTCACAAGCGAACTTGTTCTTGGAATATTCCACTAACAAGTGGGATTTCCAATCTGCTGAAATCTCCATCAAAGAACATGTCGCAGGTCTCCTCGATAGTACATCAGCCACAATGTTCCTCTTCTCCTTGACATACTCTATGTCGAAGTCGAATGCCTATACCTTCGTCACCCATTTCTGTTGGCGCTCACTGAGGTCCTTCTGCTCAAGGAAATACTTCAAATTGTTGTGATCTGTCTTGACCACGAATTTGTTGCCCACTAAATATTGTCTGAATTTGGTCAAGCATGCATGATTGCCAGCATTTCCTTGTCATAATGGAGTACAATCTCTCGTGTTGATTGAGCTTCCTGCTCTTGAATACAATGGGGTGTCCTCCCTGCATCAAAACTGCCCCGATACCCTCGCCGAATGCGTCACACTCTATACAAATGGCAAGGTGAAGTCTGGTAATGCCAACACTGGACAAGTGCCCATGACTTCCTTCATGTGATCAAAGGCTTTCTGTGACTCCTCGATCCAAATGAAATCCCCATGCTTGGTAAGATCCGTCAACAGTGCTCCAAGCTGAGGAAAACCTCGAACAAACCGCCTGTAATAGTTGCACAGCCCGAAGAAACTCCTCAACTCTGTCACTTTCCTGGGTGTTGGCCAATCCAGAATGGCCCTGATCTTCTCCTGGTGCACCTATACCCCCTGTGCATTGATGATGTGGCCCAAGTGAAGTAGTTCTGTCATACCGAACTCACACTTAGACTCTTTGGCATATAATGATTGCGCCTCCATGATGCTCAATACCTCATCCGGGTCCCTCGTATGTTCCTGCCATGTGTTGTCGTAGACCAAGATGTCGTCGAAGAACACCAAGACTGATTTCCTCAACTAATCCCTGAAAATGTGGTTCATGCAAGACTGGAATGTAGCGGGTGCATTGGTTAGCCCAAATGGCATAACCAGAAACTCGCAATGTCCAAAGTGACATCGAAATGTCATCTTCTCTATGTCTTGCTCTCGGATGTTGATCTGATGATACTAGAGCGTAGATCAATCTTTGAGAAGAAAACTGCCCCCTGCAGTTCATCCATCAATTCGTCAATGCGCGGGATAGGATAACGGTTCTTGATGGTTTTCTTGTTCAAGGCCCGGTAATCAATGCACATCCTCATGCTGCCATCCTTCTTTAGAACTAAGACAACTAAAGAGCCAAATGGGTTGTTGCTCGGTCTGATGTGTCCCATCACTAGCAATTCCTTGATTGCTTTCTCTATCTCATCCTTGAACCTCCTAGGATGACGATAGGGGGGTGTGATCATAGGTTTGGCCCCCTCCAACTCAATGGTGTGCTCAAACCCCCTGTCAGGTGGTCTCCCTAGTGGAATCGACCCAAAAACCTACTAATGTTGTCGAAACAAATTCCTGATCTTTGTATGATACTGTTGTCGACCCTCAAAATCCTTCCACGTAGTGATCAAGCACTCTGCGGCATATGCTACCTCCCCATGTCTGAATATCCTCTCCATCCTCTTGGCTGAAACTGTCCTGGGTGCTCCTGTCGACATACCTCTCAAAACAACCTTCTTCCCGTCATAGTCTCTGAACCCCATCTCCAAGGTTTGGTAATTGGTGGTGATTTTTCCCAAGGTGATCATCCACTAGACTCCCAACACCACATCTGTGTCAGATAGGTCAACCACATGAAATGTGTCTCTCACTGTGTAGTTGCCTAACTTTATCTCCAAGTCTGGAACTCTATCTAGACACACCACTGTGTGGCCATCTGCTACTGCAACATCAAACCCCTCAAACTCTGTCTGAAGTGCCTGTCTCGATACCAATGAAGCGTCAATGAAGTTGTGGGTGGCCCCACCATCTATCAGGGCGATTGCCTGTTGCCCCTGAATAGTCCCTCTGATCCGGAGGGTATCATAGCTAGGAACACCAGAAAGGGTCGCTATGACTCCTCCCTTTGTTGGTTTCCATTTATTAGCCTGCTCAAGCAACTGTGGAACTATCGGTGGGTGGGCTCCTGTCGGTGTCGGTGGTCTACGGGGAGGCTGCTCCTTTGTTTGTGTTGACTCTTCCTCTGAGCTAGTGGATCCACTATCCTGCTCCTCCTCCTCACTGTCCACACTGTCTGTTGCCACCTCAATATAATGAATCTCTCCCTTGCCCATGCACCTGTGGCCTGGGACCCAAGGGTCTCTGCAGTTGAAGCAAATCTTCTTCCTCATAAGCTCTCACCTTGTCTCATCATCCAACTTCTCCTTGCCCTTCCATCCTCTCTGGAATGGCTTCCTGTCTCGATCCTTCTGTGGTACGAAGGGTTTGGAAAAGGGTTTAGTCTTTGGCACCGAGTCTGCCAAATCTCAAGTGCGTAGGATAGCATCCTGCAAGGTGTGAGGCCTGTATGCCTTCACCCATCCTCTCAAAGGCTCTGTGAGTCCCTCTCTGAATAGCATGATCAGCCTGGGCTCTAATATATCTCTCACTGCCACGACTACCTGCTGAAACTCCGTGATGAACGCCTCTGTTGTGCCAGTTTGTCTCAACTAGGCTAGATCCCTGAAGTGGATCTCGGGATCCCTCCTGTCAAACCTGTCCATGAGTCTCTCTGTGAACTCCCTATAGGAGGTGATGCGACTGTGACCCAATGTCACCAGTCCATGATGCCACAACTCGTGTGCCTCACCCTCCAAGTGTAAGGTAGCGAAATTGATGGCCTCTGTCTCGGTCATCTGGTTGAGCTTGTAGTATGTGTCTAGCTTCTGTACCCAAGCTCTGGCAGTGCATTTGGACAATCCATCAAAAGAAGGTATGGTAGGTTTACCAAATTTCCAGATGAAATCAATGTTATGCCCCTGTTGTTGCTGCGGTCCTCCTCTCTGTGGCTCTCTAGGGCAGTTCCTGAGTCTGAGCCCACAATACTCGACTAGGGTCATGTCCTAATGGAAGTCATGGCCCAATGCTACATACTCCCTCCTGTACTCTGCAATGTCCTCTGCATGAGTGGGCGGCCTCTGTGCTATCGGCAGTTGTGCTGCTACTGGGGGTGCCCTAATTCTCTTATAGCTTTTCTAAACCCTAATTCAGTGTTGAAACCCTAATTCATTGTTGACTTCTAATTTTAGCTCAACTGTTCTATTTTTAGCTCATATTGGCTTAAAAGCGCTTTTAACCACTTTTAGCTCAATGTCACTTTCCGAACATAACACCTTTGACTGGAGTGACCTTTAGTAACCCTGTTTACCCCTTTTTTGGCCCTGGCTATAGCCTAACGGGGCGGTTTAGACCATTAAGCCTCCTCTCTGCAGCTCCTATTTGGAAAGGGACATTACATGCTCACCATAATACTGACTTGTACCTCATGGAGCAAGGCCCACTGCCTTCTGAAAGCCATCTGTGGTGGTGAGTGGGTTTTCCATCTATGCAAAGGGTACTGTTGGTCATGTAGTCTCTCGGCGCTCCATATCTGCAACCTGAGGGCCTCGAGACATCATCTCCTTAGTTATCCACAAAATGGGGATAACAAGGACCATTGTTTTCATTGTGGCCCAAGAGACATGATATCCTCTAGTTACTCCTAGGCATGGGGGGGTAACAATCCTCCTTGCCTTTGATGTAATTAGAAATTTAATTGAAGGAATTTCTGCTATACATTCTATCTCTGAGGGTTGTGGTGAGAGGGGTTTCCAACTGTGCAAAAGGGTATTGTTGGTCATGTAGTCTCTCAGCACTCCATATTTGCAACCTAAGGGCCTCAAGACATAATCTCCTTAGTTATCCACAAAATGGGGATAACAAACTTGATTTACTTATCATGATATATTTGACTTGAGATCCTTGGAGGGCGTATTCATTGTCTTTGCAGGACCTAGATGTTGGACAGTTTTAGAAGAACAAGCCTAGCTTGGGCTTCCTTGGGGATTGAAGCCCACGGGTTGGATACCATGGCCCACACACCGGACGATGATGACAGCCTTTGGAGGCTTGAGAGGACCCTTCCTAGCCCTTCATCACCCCAACAACCTGCCTTTGGAGGCTAGAACGCCACATTCTGGGGGTGACATCATGCATGAGCTAGGGTTTTTGGTGGTGGTGATGTTGTTGGTTGACACTTGGCATCTTTTTTATGGAGAAGAGTACCTTGACTTGATAAAGAAGACCTTTGGAGGCCCAACGTGTCATCTTCAAGCCCAACGTCCTCTTCTTGATGCCAAATCATTACCCTAGAAGGGTGACATCATGTTTATTTTAGGGTTTCTTATGTGCAAAAACAAATTTAAAATTCTAGATGGGCAAACTAAGGGTTGTTGGCCCCTTACTTTGTGGTTTACCCTAAAATTAAGTGGATAAACAATTTTAGGAGGATTTGTATATATAAGGATCACTTCTATTTCATTTTTATCATAGCTCTCCCATTGTGAGAAGACTATTGTGGCTGAAATTTGCGCCCTACTTGGGAAATTTGGTATCTCTCTTTTGTGCAAATGATTTTTGGTGATCTCTCTTGGTGAATTGTTGAGCTAAGGTGGTGCGCACCTCTTGGAGACTTCTTCTCTTGCTTATAAATGGTATTTGTTTGGTGAACTAGGGTTTGATCTTGCATCTCTCTCGAAATTGGTAAGGAAAATCTACAATTGTTAGTTCTTCTTGCTTGTTTCATGATTGTTGTTGGTTGAAACCCTAGGAGGAGTATAAGTGCATACACCCTCCATCAAGTTTCATCTCATTTGCTAGTTTATAAGTCATTTATTGCAAGGTTGCTAGGAGGAGTAGAAGGATGTACACCCTCCTAGATTTACCTTAGTTTGATTTGCATGCCCTAGGGAGTAAGAGGATTTACACCCCTAGGGATTTTTGGATCTAACTCATGCTTTCAAGACTCCATTCACCCAAATTTTAAAGGCATTGCTATCCCCGATATCTAGGGATAACACGGAGATCATGTCTCGAGGCCCACAAGTCCTAGACATGAAGGACCGAGAGCAAGATTGACCTGAGCATGGACCTGGAGGGCCCATCTTTCTTTTTCTTCACCAGATTTGTCCTGTCAGCAGCAGCAGTTTCCATCACCATCGGCTTGGACTTGCATTGGAGAGGACTCTTGCTCCATGAGGTAATTGGTCCAAGGTATCATGGTATGTGTCATATTTGATCGTTATAACCCTCTTATATATGCATTAGGTTCCTTTCATTTCTGATGACTGCTTGGATCTTACACTAATCCACTTGACCATTGTTGGGGTGATTGATGGGGTGACTTAGCAAGCTGATGTTCATGGGTTTTGGTTATCCACCAAGGGGGATTTGCAGAGCCATCGTCCACTCCCACCATTTATTCATTTTACATCTTATCTCCCACACATCTATCCCATTCCCCTAGTCCGACCATTAGGATGACCTTTGAGGGTTACACTTTGTCTTGTGGGAAGAAGGGGCTAAAGGCCCAGGGGTAAAAGCAGCTGGTAAAAAGATAAAAGCCATAGGAAATAAAACCTAGAGATGCTTCGCCCAGGGGATCCCCGA
>JZKD02S2401272.1:110332-121192 GCA_000966675.3 Picea glauca
AAGTAATATTATAAGCTATCGTCATTTTTGCAATCATTGACTTCGTCAATAATTACTGCTATTTGTGCTCATATATATTTAATGTTTATAGTCATTGAATTATGAAGTGCTAACCACATTCGCATGTATTAGTTTTATTATTTTGTCTCGCAAACAGGTGCCCTTTTTGTGGTTCATCTTCTTTTTGACTATCCTCTTGGCGGTAATCTGTGAAAGGGAAAACCTATCTTTATCCTTCAATAGCATGTGCCTTTCAAAACCCCAGATTACCAGGGACGTCTCCCTTGGGATTAGCCACCCTGAATAGAAAGAGCCCCCCATCGAGGTGACAGTGGGTGGGGAAGCTCCTGTTTCGCCAGTTTGATCCTTACCTTCCAGCTACTTAACCTAGACTACAAACTGAGCAATAACAAGCACTAATATGAAGTTTGCATTGGAGAAATAAATTGTTTGCTTTGGTAAATGTGATTTAGAGAGATATTGATCTTGTTTAAGTGGGAAACTTTTCTTGATGCTTTGAGGTTGTTAAGGCCTCTAGGGCGTCTTGTTTTGCTTGGTCTTCTTAGAGCTATAACTCAATAAAAGATACAGCCATTAGGGCTGCAGCAAATCTCTCTCTACTTTGAATATAAATCGCTTTTCAACCGTCAAAAGTTGTTAATAAATTGCCCCTATAATCTACTAGCCTCAACGCATTTTTTGGGTGGTTTACTTGCTTGTTTTGTGGGTTGAAATTTTATGTTGTAGAAATAGTTTGCTACAGCCATAAGGCTGATAAAATATCTCTGCAATATGTTTTTATAACAGCCTTAGTTCATTGCTAAAGTCTTATGCTTTCATACTTGAGTTATACTAGTGATTGCTAGCTTACCTCTTGCATCATTTATCTCACTTTTAGCATCTTGTTTAGCAGCTCTAACAGTCATTTACTTGCTGATATATATCTATGTTGACTGCTGCAAATAGGGACAGCAAGCTTAACTTGCTTTTCCACTCAACCTTAAGTTTGCATACTCGTCTTTTCTTGTGTCTCAAGCAAGTACAATCATCTTATGCAAGTACTCAAGTTTCTTGACAACTATTAACCACTTCCGAGACTCATTTTCAAGCTATCTTCCACTTAGTATCTTGACCTATAGGGGCATCACTTCCATCGTCTCACTTTTCCTCTCATTTCCCCCTAGGGTCACCAGGGACTCCCCCCTTATGTTGGATTCTTCCTTCACTAAAGCGAGGGGAGGGTTTATCTGAAGTGACAGTGAGTAAACTCTGCCACCGTTATCGCCATCCCGTGGATTGGGTCAGGCTTTTCCCAACCTACAATTTGTGAGATAACACGGGCTAAAAAGCAATCTTTTCAAAAGTGACATTAAGTAATTAAGTGAAAAGGTATTTTAAGTGACTTTGGGCTTATAAAGTCACTTTACTTTATTAAAAGAGTAAAAGGGTCAGCAAAAGGGTAAACAAGGAAATAAAAGGGGAATAAGGGTGCCCTCTCTCTTTATGCATTGTTATTTTCTAAAAACGAATTTGAAGAGCTCTTGTGGCTTTTGGCTCTGTAATTTTCCTTGGTTGTAAGAGGAAAATCCAGAGGTAACCACAAACCAACTTTAGGCTGGAAACTGACCTTTCCAACCAGAGAGGGATCTCTCAATGAATCCATTGTCTAATGATAAATCAACTATAGCTTATGTGCTTAGTATAGTGGCCAAATCTGTAAATAAAGATAGGGTTTTTAAGATGTGGTGGTAGGGTTGAGTGAAACACCCATTGGGCATGGAGTCATAATAAAGAAGGTCAAATCAAAGCTTTCAAAACTGGTTGATATGAACAAATGTAATTCATAGGCTAGGTAGCTAGCAATCTGTCAGTCATCATAGGCATTGTAGATGGTGGTGGGAAGAAAGCAACACATCAATGATAACAGAGCACCAAGCAGTGGATGAGTTCTGTCACAATATCAAAAGACTAATGTAGGAAAACTGAATGTGGGATAAAGAGCATCAACAATGAATTCTCTATCTATAATCATTCACTCAAAATAGAAGAATAGACATAATGATGAACAAGATGGAAAACATTCACAAAGAAAACATACTACAGATCACCAACACAAGAATCTTTGAGACAAAATGTCCAGAAACTCTACGCAAAAGCTTTTTCTTAACATTCAAAAATATGTACAACAACAAAAAAGTCTTTTTCCTCAAGTCCTGAACCCCCTCAATACTTATTTTCATTACAATATATAGCATTACATTACCATCTAACTCCATGGAGTCGAAATAGTTAGGGTTTCACATTCGAGAAGGAGTTACAAACTAACTCCTATTTTTTAGGGTTTAGTTTTAACCAATTAAATTTGGCGAAAATCTTTAAAAATAGGCAAAACAAGCTGTAAAGATCCCTTTGAATCTCCCAAACCATGACACATGTGCAAAAACTGAGAGAGGTTTTAGTAGATGAACCCGTGTTTGAAAAAAACCTCTTTCAGTTTGTTGAGATCAATCACCATCTACTCGGAATTTGTGTTTGAAGTTGACTGCAAAAATAGTCAGCTACAGGAAATTTCGCAGCAACCAGGAGATTTCGCAGCGACTGCTAATTTCGTCTTTCTCCCAAATGGCGAACTGGGTTGGGTTGTTTTTTGACAACAAATTAATGACACTATGATGCCTCTCCACAAAAAATTTGGGCAAAACCTAGTTTGTCTTTTTAAATTTATGATCAAAATAACATTTCGCAGCAACTAGGAAATTTGTTGCGAAATCTCTGTTTCAGTAGTTTCCTTTGTGAACTCTCTCTCTCTGTCAACATGTGATAGTGTCTTTGCCATTGTTGCTGCGAGAAGGCCATAGGTAATGCCGAGGATAGAAAAATAATCACAAAAATGACCAGGAGTGCTCCACATGCCTCATCACCTTATCGATATTACATTGATAGAAATACCATCGAACCTTGACACATGACCTTTAAAAGACCAGGACATGACTACAAGACTCAATTAGCAACAAAACCAACTGTATTGACTTTGTAAATTAATACTCCCTAACATAGGCTCCAATGGGGATGATACCCTCCCTGTGAGTTAGCAAAGAACCTCAGATCCAGTGCCTTATCCATTGGGCTGCTCCCAAGCCATAAACCCCGCAACTTTCAAACTGACATGTGCACTGCTGCAAACCAAACTAAAATTACTGCATACTGAAAACTTCAAACTAACAGCTGAAAACAAAATTGTCTACTACAATCTGAAACTGAAACTGGATCTTGAAAATATGCTCAGACTTCTGAACTTATTTACCCACAAACCAACCTACTCTAAACTGTTGACATCAAGTTCTGAATTAAGTGATCTCAAAATTCCAGTGTAACCATGAAAGAAAATGGTTATTTGACTGCTTTCTGCTCACACTTTCCTTAAGCAAACAGAAAAAATTAGAAAATGGCAACTTAAACTGAAATTTGAATCCAATTTCAAAACTCATCCATCTTGAAAAACTAAATCCACTGATTGATTCCAGAAATGCCACTAAATTATTCGTTTCCGATGTTTCCAACAGAAATGCAAAGGAATCTTCAAAAGCATAGAGTCATAGACTGTTACCACTTCTTGATGATGAGCAAAAAGAGAAAGGTAAGCTTCAACCTTAACTGCTAGTTTTTCCTGTTCTATGCCTTCAACTTCAAGATCATTCTCAAAACAAATGACAGCAGACTGATTATTTTCCTTATCATCCATACCAAGAACAAAATTCATATGTTCTAGACATTTATCAATTGGAACAGCCACGGTATGTGTCTGAGGAATATCTGAAAATAATCATTCATAAACTTCCACATGAGGATAATCTTGCTTTTCAAATGAATCAAGGAAAACAATTTATTTATCATTGTCTTCATTAAGTTCTAAATCAAAGTTGTTACATGTAGGCATCAGTTCTTCATTTAAAATAAACTCGTTGTTTTCTTGGATACATAACCCGGGAAAAGACTGAGGAGTTTTCATATATGTTATTTTAAAACTCTGATTTTCACACACTTGTTCTTGAAATAAGGATTCAGAAAATGAATGAGCTGAAGTACAATTTGATTGACTATCCTCGTATTCCTCTTCATCATCCCCACTAGAGAACGACTTTGAACACTCTTGAAAGGATTCAAATAGAAGAGCCACATCATATGTATCAATAGTATCAAAAATTGACCTTTCATGTGATTTATCGAAAATGTCCTTTTGGCTTTTGAAAATTTCTGAATTTATCATTTCAAGAGGTGTAAAATTCTGAATATTTTCCACAGATTTCAATGGATCTAAAACAACCTGTTCTTTTTCCATGATCAATTCAGAAGGTAAAAGAACTGCAGAAAATCATTATCCTTCTCTTGGTCACTTAAAAACTGACAAGATTGTTGCATATTTTCATCAAACTCAAGGGATGATACATGAATTTCAAAACTAAGGTCCTTCTCTGCTTTATTTTTAGTCAAGGGAGAAGCTACTGTTTGCTGGAAGTTTTCCTGATTATCATGGTAGTTATCTTCTACTTTTTCTTCCTGCTGTTGAAAATAATCTTCATAAAATTCTTTGATTTCTTCATCCATTAATTCTTCATTACCAAATTCATTTTTCATGTGTTGCATAAAAATTTCACAATCTTCACAACAGTTTCCATACCAGGATCTTGCTTTTCCCTCCAAGGTGGCCATGAACTGTTGATATTATGGTAGCTGCGGGAGGTATTTACCTCCACGTGTAAACCTGACAAGGATAGAATACTCCGGGAAGCAAGAAGAAACCCTAATGAGTTGGCTAATAACCCTAGAAGACTTGTCGGCTCAAGAAGATAATTTATATTAGGTTATTAGCCTCCAAGAGAAGAAGTCGGCCAGAAATAATATTATATACTGAACAGACAGATACCCAGAATGAGAAGTCGGCCCCAGGCAGTCTCAAAATTGCAGTGCCCAGTCTTGTGTGCAGGTTTGAGGAGAGCTACCATTGCAGCTGCTGCAACTAGCAGATCACGTTTGGCTTGGACTATCTCTTGGCTAGGGTTTGGACTATCTAATCAGCTCTTGTTGGTGCGCTATCCTTGGGGAAAGGTGCGCTACCCTTTGTTTGGCTATCTAGCCTAGGGTTTGCTTCTGGAATGATTCTCTATCAAGGTGCTCGGAAGGTGGCTTCGGCCTATGGTTGGGTGACGAGGGTATTTTCAATGGTAAAACGAGCACACATCTTTCATATTCTAACAGGTTATGGGCCCACACCTCCTTCATTCAATCTAAATGCTAGAAGGAAACATAGCCTCTAGGATATTGAGCTCGCTGAGGAACTGCCGCTAAGGTTACTAGCAGAAGCAACTTCCAAGACACTGCCGCTAGGGTTACTAGCAGGAGCAGTTGCATAAACCCTAATCCTCTTGTTGAGGCACCTTAAGTGAATGGATTGACCTAATCTCCGGATAGATCAGTGCGCTCTAGCCTAGCGCATCTCCTGATACTCTCAACAAGCCAAGACGTGAATTTTGAGTTTGTGGTCAAATCTAGGGTTTGACCAAGTCAAAGCAACCATGACTTATTCTATGAAGTCAGAGAACAATTTAGATGGAGCCTCTAACTTCAGAGCATGGAAGACAAGGATTGACCTCATCCTTGCCAAGAATAAAGTGTTGGATATCGTGAAAGGAAAGATCGTGAAACCAGAGTTTGAAAAAGGAAAAGAGAAAGAACCGCAGAACGTCGCAGCTATGGAGAAGTTCAAAGACGGTGACATCAATGCCATGAGTATCATAGTGGATTCTATCAAAGACCACTTGATATCCTACATCTCCCATCTTGACTCATAGAAGAAGATGTACGATGCCCTAACAAACCTCTTCTTGGTCAGAAACATTGGACAAGTAATGAGTCTGAAGAATGAGCTTCATGACATGAAGATGAATGATGACAAGAAGCGTGGACTCTGTTAGACAAGAGAGACAATTATATATTGCAGAAGACAATAAGGATGCAGATGGAAGTGTGGACTCTGTTAGACAGAGGGAGCCGCTTATATGCACTCATACATGAAGCAAGGATTAGAAGGGATAATCCTATGATCCATTGAAGATGATAAAGTATATATCCATGGTAGTAACCATGAAAGCCAATACGTGCTCAGTTCAACCGCAGAAGAATACCTCTTCAAAGAAAAGCCTTAAAGTATCCCTGGTTGTCCATCCAGATCTATGATCCTATGATGAAAGAAAGAAATGGAATCTTTAGGGAATGGAATCTACTCCATGGACCCAAGAGCTAAACACGAGGAAGAACATGAAGATTCCAAGAAAGAAAGAGAAGCTAGAACAACCAGTCATTGTATCAAGAATCACAAGATTGTCAGCCTGATATAAACTCAATAAAAGCAATCAAGCAGAGGAACTGAAAGTCGTGATGAAGAACAGTGTATGGAAGACTTATAAATGAAAGCATTGCGAGATCTAGAACTAGAGGTTCTCCCAGATGGAGGGAGAAGACTATGATGATTACTTGTTCCAGTAAACCAGACATATCTCTACATAAGTTATTATATCATCCGCAACATCCATGAGTTGGAGTTCTACATCAGATGAATGCAAATAATGTTCTCTAGAGCAATTGAATAAAGAGCGTATGAAGAGAAATCTCAAGACTTTGAGGCATACCAGAAAGAGACCGTTGTATGCAGATAGAAGAAGATAACTTGGTGGAGAACCTCCAGTGCACAGCAGAAGCGTGGTGAAGATTCCCTATAACATCAAGATGATTACTCAGCAGATCAGATCTCATGATGACAGAAGAAGTGCCACATGGATATGTTCCAGTTTTTCGACAATGATATACTCTATTGTTCAGAGCTACATGAAGCCTTCACAGAAAATCAGTGTTCCGGACTAAAGTACATTTGAAATCAAGCATTACATTATCCATGATGAAGTCCAAAAAGGAGAAAGTGGTTCTCCAATACATATCTCCACAGATGAGCAAATAAGCAGACATTTTGGTAATGCTTCTATCCAAGATGAAAGAGTTTGCGTACTCAAGCTGGAGCTTGTGGAGACGACTTCCTTATTGAAAAAGGAAGAGATGACTCCCTGTAATGATCCCAAGCCAAATTTTTTTGCTTGGAATCACTAACTACCACTGATTTGTTGATGTGCAGGTGTTTATTGAGTTATTAAGTGCATACAAGATTCATCCAACACATGAAGATCACAATACATTCAAGATATAGAAGCACAAGCAAAGATCTGACCTTTTTATTATGAGCAATGCAGGATCAATACAAAAGATGGTCGATCTGGCATAAACCTCAGATGGTCGTACAAACAATAGATACGAGCTGCTACAAAATGCTCCTGCCAATACAAAAGAAGCCTCAAAAGGCTGGATAAGTAATGAAGACTAGTACCAAGCAAATCTGAATGCCAAACCCTCCAGCTAAAGAGTGCCACGCTCCAAGTGAAGACTGAAGCCCTCAGTAATTCGACCCTGATGGAAGAATGCTCCAAATGAGCCCAAACTCGGTCAGATAATAGATCAGGGCAGTGGGAACCTCCTCCTGAAGTTTCAAGCCCAACGTCCAAAGCCAACCTCTCCAACTGCTGAATCTTCGAAGGGAGTTGCGCCCTCCTGAATAGCTGAAACCCTAGGCAACTCGTCTCTAAAGAAATACACCTCCAAATGACGTGAAACTCTCCAAGAATATAGATCGGGCTATGTGAATCCCGTGGGAGAAGTTTCAGACTCGGATCTCAAGCAGATCTCTCTAGATCTGAGAAATACAGAAAAGTGGGATGTCCTCTTATCCTCCAAATTGTCCCAAGTTGATGCTGAAGATTGAGTGGTGATAACTCCTCAAGAAAACCCTCAAAATGATGATGGGGCACCTGCCAATAAAACCCAACTGATGAAATGCCCA
The DNA here is from genome assembly GCA_000966675.3 of Picea glauca. NCBI lineage: Eukaryota > Viridiplantae > Streptophyta > Pinopsida > Pinales > Pinaceae > Picea > Picea glauca. Next base: position 118,275 of record JZKD02S2401272.1, read on the forward strand.
ACGCTCCTCCTGATTGGCTAAATCGAACCCTCCTCAATGGTGTGGTGCGCCCTTGCTGGAAAATCCCCAATGGTACGGCCCTGCTATCTGCTGAAGCTCTAGAAGGAGATATGCTGAGAGTATAATGGTGTGGAGGAATCTTTCATCCCCGAGACCAAGCTGTGGAACAAGGTGAGTGGATATTTCACCACTGAGTTACTCACAAGGGTTTGTACAGCAAAACCCCCAAACTGAATGCTCAAGAGCAATAACAACAATATACCAAAATCATAATCCTAATAGGTGCGCCCCAGCCTCTTACTTATAGTTTTTCTTCTAATTCTCTGTTGAGTTAGGTTAACTCCCAGGGTTAATCTTCTATTATTCTGTTGAGTTATCTTTTACTTCTTTATCCCTTTCCTTTCTTAAGTCAACTCAAAAATATAACTTTAGCCTCGTTGACTTCCCCCCTCAGTGGGAGACTATGACCTAGTGGGGGTGCCCARGCCACTGAGTCTCCTCATCACCTCTCTAAGAGGTGGGGGACATTACAGTCTCCCCTACTTGAAATTGCTTGTCCTCAAGCAATTCCAAACCTGCTTCTCTTACCACGTGCTCCTACTCCCAAGTGGCATCCTCAATGGGTAAATCTTCCACCTGATCAAGTACTCCTTGATGCTTCGATTTCTTAGCCTCTTCTCTCGGACTTCTAGCACCTCCTCCAGAATCAAAACAAGTTGTCCATCCTCATCCATGGGGGGTAATACCTCAATAGGCCTGATGTGTTGACCGAGGGCTTTCTTAAGGCACGAGACATGAAAAATGTTGTGAATTTTGCTGCCTTGTGGAAGCTCCAGCTTGTAAGCTACGGCCCCTATCCTCCTGCTGACTCTGTAGGGTCCAAAGAAACGTGGTTGCAGTTTCTCCGCTCCGCTTCTTTTAATGAAAGCTTGCCTGTATGGTTGCGGCCTCAAATAGACTAAATCGCCAACCTCAAAAGTCCGGTCAACTCTGTGCTTGTCTGCTTCGACCTTCTGCTGGTTTTGTGCCCTCTGTAGATGATCCTTCAATTCCCTGAGAATGTCTTGGCTCTGTTGTATCCAATCCTGTACCATCGGTGCCCTGCTGTCGCCGAATGCAATCTCTACAAATGATAAGGGATCATAGCTATACAAAGCTCTGAATGGTGACATGCCAATGGACATATGTTGGGTGGTGTTGTAGCAATATTCTCCCAAATGCAACCATCTGACCCATGCTTTTGGTTGCCCTGCCACATAGTTTCTGAGATAGCCCTCCACCCACTTGTTGACTATCTCTGTCTATCCATCTGTATGAGGGTGATAGTTGGTGCTAGGGGTCAAGGCCGTACCAACCAACCTGAATAACTCCTGCTAGAAAGTACTCATAAACCTGCTATCCCTATCACTGACAATGGTCTTGGGTAGGCCGTGCAACCTGAAAATCTCCCTGAAAAACAGTTCGGCCACCTGTGCTGCACTGAAGTCGGTAGCTATGGCAAAGAAGTGTGCAAACTTTGTTAACCTGTCCACCACTACAAATATGCAGTCCTTCCCTTGCGTCTTTGATAGCCCAGTGATGAAATCCATGGATATGCTTTCCCATTTGTGCTCTGGAATGGGTTAAGGGTTGCAAGAGTCCTGCTGGGTGTGTGTGCTCATCCTTGTTTGCCTGACATGTCGTACACTCTTTGACGTGCCTAATCACATCCTCCTTGAGCCCTTTCCAAGAGAATCTTTCTCTCACCTGCCTGTACGTCTTGCTGATCCCCTGATGTCCCGCCAGTGGTGAATCATGGCATGCCTGCAATACCTTGGCCTTGAAGGTCGATCCAGAAACCAAGAAGATTCGGTCTTTGTAGTAGATGAGGTCATTAATAACATTGAAATCTTCATCTTGTACCTGTCCATCCAGTAGTTGGCACGCAAACTGATCCTCTGCATACTCCATCACTAGTTGGTCTTTCCAATCAACTGTTATCCCTGTTATGGCAAGGATGGATGTCCTCCTGGATAAGGCATCAGCCACCACATTATTCTTCCCTTTGACAAACTCAATGTCAAAGTCATAGGCCTGTATTCTGCTTACCCATTTTTTGTTGCCTCTCGTTCAAGTCCTTCTATTCCAATAAGTATTTGAGACCGTTATGATCTGACTTAACAACAAACCGATCACCTACCAAGTATTGCCGGAATTTGGCCAGTGCATGCATGATAGCCAGCATTTCTTTGTCATAAATGTTGTAGAGTAGCTCAGGACCCCGGAGTTTCCAGCTCTCGTAGGCAAGAGGGTGCCTCTTCTGCATCAGTATGGCCCCTATTCCTTCCCCGGATGCATCGCACTCCAAGTTAAATGGGAGACTGAAATCTGGAAGGGCTAAGACTGGGCACGTACTCATCACCTTCTTCATCTTGTCCATCGTTTTTTGAGCCTCATCGTCCCACTTGAATGCTCCCTTCTTAGTCAAATCRGTCAAGGGTGCACACAATTGAGAGAACCCCTTGACAAACTTCCTGTAATATGTGCACATTCCCAGAAATCCTCTCAATTCTATGAATGTCTTAGAAGTGGGCCATTCCATGATGGCTTCAATCTTCTCCTGATGTACCTGTACCCCTTTTGCTCCGATAATGTGTCCTAGATAAAGGACCTCTGTCATTCCAAACTCACATTTGGACTCCTTAGCATATAGCAACTGCTCCTCCATAATTGACAAAATCTGGTCCAAATGCCTGAGATGCTCCTCCCATGTTTTGTTGTAGATAAGCAGGTCATCAAAGAATACCAACAGGTGCTTCCTCAACTGCTTATTGAACACATGGTTCATACATGATTGGAATGTAGCAGGGGCATTGGTTAACCCAAAGGGCATCACCAAAAACTCATAATGGTCGTAATGACATCTGAAAGTTGTTTTT
>JZKD02S2401272.1:177080-213991 GCA_000966675.3 Picea glauca
CCCCCCCCATGGAAACAAAGTACCAAGGAAAGGGTTGATGCCTTCAAAGGGTATAATAATGAAGGTGAAACTACTTTCCGATGGCTTGTTTGAGAATATTAGTTTCTCTTGATTAAGAGAGATCCTATCTTTATTTTGGATTTTCACCTTTACAACGTGAAATTCTCCAAGCTCTCCACCTATAAAGTGATGGTTTTCCCATAAAGTGGTTTTCGCGAATATTTGAACCACCTTGTGTACAAAAACTATAACTCTTATTGGCTTTTCATCAAAAAGATGGTGGGCAACCTATCAATGCTTTTGTTGATGGTTGGCATTCCTTCTTCAACCTTTAGTGTAAAGTTAGCAATGAAGTAGGAGGTTTGCAATATCCTCTTCTAACCATAAAGACTAAATAGATCCCCAAAGCCACCATTATCAACCTAGTTTGGAAGACCTCTAAAAACTCATTGATGCTTGGTTATTTCCATGAGATTTTGTCAATATTTGGCTAGAACATTGTCCATATCAACATCTCTTGATCCGGATTTAGGAGCGGAACGAACAGATTAACATAATGAATATAATAAACACAGAGATATGAAGAATAACACAGATATCCAATGAACAATATCTTCTATTGAACAATGAAATAGGTTGAAACTGTAAAACAACAGAACTGAAACACTTGCTCAGATGGTGGTAGTTATCTCTGAGAAGAGATGTGGCTTCTACGCGCATTCGTCTGAGCATAATGGATTACAATGAGGCTCCAAAGGCCTTTTTTATATTACTCATGAATGTCAAAACCCTAGACATCCAAAAACCTAACCCTAGAAGGTGAAACGCCAAAAGTCGTGTCGGCCCCTATGGGTAAGGTTGTGTAAGTTGGTACCTCAATTTCCCAGGGTCGTAACTTTTGCATACGACCTCCGTTTTAGGCGCATGATAGCCCGTTGGAAAGGTATTTCAGAGAACTACACATTATGTTGTCAAACTCTAGCTTTGTTTGCAATTTGACTGTGGTGAGTAAAAAGACAATGTTTAGGGCCCCAAAACGGCCCTGGAAGTACAACAAGATGTGTTGACATGAAAACATACAAAATAAGCCAGTTGGATTAGGCGAGAGGCCACCAGTATCCACCTGGAGGATGTGTGGGGCTTTAGACAGCCCCAGAAGTGTTGAACCCACAATTACAAATAAGTACAGAAGAACGTGTTGAACAAAAACGGACAAGAGGTGCCAGTTGGAATAGGTGGGTGGCCACCAATATCCACCTAGATCAATCCTCCCCCCTTAGGAAAAAATGGTCTCCATTGCATTGAGTTCCCCCATCAGGTGAGGAAACTTCTACTGGATTTGGCCCCAGGTGAGCCACTTTCCTTGGTGTAGGAGTTGCCCTGCCTTGACAACCCGATAAAGTTGGATCCTCTATTGGCGAGTGTCCTTGACCTGTGTGTCCACTATTTGATCAGTGGAGGCTTGTTCCATGCAGTCAGGGTTGAGCCCTGTTGGTGTTAGTTGTTCTGCAATCTCTGAGGTGTCCAATAATGGTGGAAAATATGGCCAAAGGAGGTCCACATTGAACACTGGATGCAGGCCAAGGAAGGGTGGAGTGTTGAGCTCAAAAGCATTGCTACCCACAACCTTGGTGATAGTGTAAGGCCCATAGAAAATTGGGTAAAGCTTTCGATGGGGCCCCGTGAGACGCTCCTTCTGCAAATGTAACCAAACTTTGTCGCCAACCTGAAACTGGTGCAGTACCCTATGTTGATAATGGCGTTGCTTGTACTTAGCATTGGATTTCTGAAAAATCTACTGGACTTGTTGGCAGATGTGTTGAATCCGCTCAATGAATCTGGTGGATTTGTCGATCGCAGACTGATCATGGGAAGATTTTGTCTGTGCGATGGCAAGAGGAAGTGCAACATCAATGAGTCCCAAGGGATGGAATCCCAGACCCACCTAAAATGGGCTATGGCCAGTGGAGCTATGGAGAGCCCTGTTGTAATTGTCTTGAACATAGGGGAGACTCTCGTCCCATGTACATGGATGCTTAGAATTGTACATGCGCGGGATCTGCATAATCATCTAATTGACGATCTCTATTTGGCCATCATTTTGGGGGTGGAAAGCAGTGGATTTTGTGAGCTTGGTGTCCAACAGAGACCAGAGACTCAACCAAAATGTGTTGAGGAACCTGTTGTCCCAGTCGGAGATGATGGTCTGTGGTATCCCAAAGTGGACCCACACTCGTTCGAAGAAGAGCTTGACAGTATCTACTACTGTGATATTCTTCTTGCAGGCTATGAGGATTTCCATCTTCGAAAATCGATCAACGACCACAAATACGCAGTCATTTCCTTGCTTGGTGGATGACAAGCCAAACATGTAATCCATTGAGATGGATTCCCAAGGCTTCTCGAGAATAGGAAGAGGGGTGTATAAGCCTTTCTTCTTGATGGATGGATTGGCAATGGCACAGGCAGTGCAAGATCTGATACATTGGATGATGTCTTGTCGAAGTTTTGGCCAATAAAAATGTTTATGAAGAACGACCATTGTTTTCTCCATGCCAAAATGTTCTGCCACCCTACTGTAGTGGGCTTCCCAAATCAGCTTTGCATGCTCGCTTGTAGGAACACAGAGATGGCCCGAGTGGCATAAGAGTTCGTCATGAAAGTGAAAATCGGCGATAGTTGCGCATGTACCCAAGAGTTGATAGGTGGTGGCGAAGTTCGGATCTTGTTGATAAAGTTGGGGCCACTCAAATGCTTCATGCCCAAGGGAATGGAGCACAGTGGTGAATGCAGCCACAGGAGGCCGACTGAGGCAGTCAGCGACACAATTGCAGATACCTGTCTTATTACATAGATGATTTTAGGGGCTAATTTTCCATGGTTTTTCCCAAAAAAATATTCGTCAATTTCCATTTTTTCCAAAAACGATTCACCCAAATTCCATAGAATAAAATTATTTTACCTTAAAAATCACCAAAATTTTATAAAAACTATATAAAATCCTTAGAAATTTGAATATTTTTACAAAAGTATTGCCAAACATTTTACATTTTTCATATTAAGGACTAGTAAGATTGGCCCAGTTTTCTACATTTTAATATAAATTTACATCCTTAAAATCATCCCGACTCTTATACTTGATGTTGAGATGGAACTACCTTAGGTAGATGGACCACTTCTGATGGCGGTTGTTCTACAATTTCCCCTGTGTCTGTATGAACTGCATAGGCTTGTGATCAGTGTGTATGATCGTCTCTTTTTCTAGAATGTAATCTTTCCATTAACGACAGACTTGTACAATGGAACACATTTCCTTGTCATAGGTGGGGTATTTCTGGACAGTGTTGGAGAGTGTTTCGCTATGGTATGCCACCGGTTGTTGCAGATCAAACAAGGAGAGTACTGGAGCTTAGCACAAGCGATGCTTCAGATCATCGAATGCTCGTTGTTTCTCCTTCTCCTACACAAACTTGGCCCTACCACCACCCTTGGTCACTTGGCTGAGGGCCCATGCAATGTAGGAGAATCCCAACACGAACCGTTGGTAGAAGTTGGCTAGTCCCAAGAAGCTCCGAAGCTCGGTCAATGTGGTCAGGGCTGGCGAGTCAAGGATGACTTGGATCTTAGTTGGATCAACATGTACCCCATTCTCATCAACAATGTATCCCAAGTATTAGACCTTGTTCATGCCAAAAGAGCATTTTTCCAAGTTGGCATATAGCTTGTGTTGTCGCAGAGTGCTCAAAACCTATTGAATATGCCGCATGTGCTCCTCCCATGTCCTACTGAAGATGAGGATGTCATCCAAATATACCACCACAAAGGAGTTGGTGAAGGGTCTCAATACATCATCCATCAACCTCATGAAAGTGGTTGGTGCATTTGTTAAGACAAAGGGCATGACTAGCCATTCGAAGAGACCTTCTTTAGATTTGAAGGTTGTCTTCCATACATCCGTTGGTTCGATGGGAACCTGGTGGTAGCCAGACTTTAGGTCAATCTTGTTGAAGAACTTTTCCCCCTTGAGTTGGTCAAGAAGGTCATCATTTCTGGGAATGGGGTACCGGTTCCTGACTGTGATTTTTTTAAGGCTCTGTAATCAATGTAGAGTCGCCATGTCTCATCCTTCTTCTGCACCAATATAATCGGGCTTCCGCAAGGGGAGGAGCTAGGTCTGATGTGCCCCTTTTGAAGCAGATCTTGGATCTGTCGCCTGTTTTTTTCATTTTCCATCAATGAGCCACGATAGACTGGTCCATTAGGTAGAGGTGCGTCGAGGTTTAGATCAATTGGATGCTTGACTTGGCAGTGTGTCGGTACCCCTGTAGGTGAGGAGAAGATTTCTCTGTATTCTTCCACGATCTCGTCCACTTGTTGCTTCTACAAAGAGAGGCTATGTGTAGAGGCCACAGATGTGGCGGCAACCTTTTGCTTACTGTGAGCACGGATCACAAAGAAGACAAACTTCTCAGTCTGTGAGATGACCTTACTGCATTTCTTAGGAAAGATTAAAGAACTAACAGTAGGTGGTGCTACCTATGGTATCACGTAAAATTGTCTACCCAAAGTAATAATAACAGTGCGAGGTCTAGACTCATACACATCATGATGCTTCCACAAATATGGTTGTCCTAAAAGAACATCACAAACTTCAAGGGGAGAAATATCACACAGTACCTCATCTTTGAAAGGCTTGATGTCGTAGGGTAGACGACATTGTTGGCTAACACAGAGATGTCTTCCTTGGTGAAGCCAGCCGATGGTGTAGGGTTGTGGGTGCGGTGTCGTTGGCAAGTCCAGCTACTTGACGACCTCTCCTGAAATCAGGTTCTTCTGACTACCTCTATTGACAATGAAATGAAGCATAGCCCCCTTAACCCACATCTACGAGTGAAAGAGGTGTTCCCCTTCCTCTGGTTCTTCTGGTTCACTTGGCTGGACTTTGGTGGTAGAGACAGTGGCACTGGGTTCAGCATCGATAATCCACTTCCCTCCTTCGAGATTTGATTTGGAATCATATTCGGCCTCTGACTCAGAAGCCTTCAGTTCGACCATGAGTGACTGCTAGGAGCGACATTCTTCGGTGTTGTTGCAAGGGATTTTATGGTACTCACACCATTTTCCCGTGTCCTTCTTTGTCTTCTCATTTCCCTTCTTGTGTTGCAACTTGGATTAGTTGTCCCAAGGGCGGCCATATCGACTTGGTCCCTTGTTGTGTGGGTTGGGGTTGCCTTTGCCCTGCTTTGACTGTGAGGGGTTTGCAGATCCAACCTCTTGCCTTTTCTGCTTAAATTTATGCTCGATGTTGATAGCGTATCTATAAGTCATGCCCAATGAGGCGATGTCCAGAAACTCCATTTCTGTTTGAATGTATATATGCAAACAACCACAGTAGTTGAGCACCAGATGACGCCTAGAGTCTTTGATACCCAATTTTGTGCTTAGGGTATGGAAAATATTGATGAAATCTGGTACTTTCTGGCCCCTTTCTTGACGTAGGGTGGTCCATCTGGTACTGGTCCTCGTAGCTTCCAACAGGGTAGTATTGTTCTTTAATGGCATTCCGAAAGGAATCCCATGTAGGGGCCACCACAAACATTGCAGATTCCTCCACGACCCTTGGCTCAAAGTAAGTATCCCACCAATCTTTAACATGGGGAACAACCTTGAGGAGTGCAAAAGTGATCTTTTCCCTATCAGAAAAATTGTGTACCGAAAAATACCCTTCGAGCAGATTCAACCATTTATCTACAACATTCGCATCTATCAGTCCTTCAAATAATGGAATATCAAAATTTACTTGTACCTTGAAGGGGGTTGCATGACCGGTTGATGAAGATGCTTCTCCTGTGGGCAGTCGTCGAAGGATCTGCACAAAGTTGTCCATCATCTCGTTCCTTTGTCGTGCGAGGGCTTCCTCGAGCAACATTTTAATAGGATCTCTTGCTCCATCATCTTTCTTTTTGCACCCCATGGGTTGTTGTCGGGCTCGGCGCGGTCGATCTTGTAATGGCTCGATTAGTTCGAGTCCCAACTTCTTATACCCAGATCTTGTCGAGGACATGCACAAAGAAAAATAAATGAAGAGCATATCGCTCTAATACCACTGATCCGGATTTAGGAGTGGAATGAACTGATTAAATGACTGAATACAATAAACAAAGAGATCTGAAGAATAACACAAACATCCAATGACAATATCTTGTATTGAATAATGAAATAGGTTGAAACTGTACTTTCTTGGATGGTGGTAGTTATCTCTGAGAAGAGATGTGGTTGCTACAAGAATCTGTCTGAGCATAATGAATTACAATGAGGCTCCAAAGGCCTTTTTTATATTACTCATGAATGTCAAAACCCTAGAGATCCAAAAACCTAACCCTAGAAGGTGAAACGCCAAAAGTCATGTGGGCCCCTATGGGTAAGTTGGTGTAAGTTGGTACCTCAACTTCTCATGGTCGTAAATTTTGCATACAACCTCCGTTTTAGGCGAGTGATAGTCCGTTGGAAAGGTCTTTCAAAGAACTGCACTTTCCGTCGTCAAACTCTGACTCCATCCATAGTTTGATTGTGGTGAGTAAAAAAAACAACATTTCGGGCCCCAAAACGGCCTTGGAAGTACAACAAGATGTGTTGACATGAAAACATACAAAATAAGCCAGTTGGATTAGGCGAGAGGTCACCAGTATCCAACTGGAGGATGTGTGGGGCTTCAGACAACCCCATAAGTGTAGAACCCACAATTACAAAGAAGTACAGAAGAACGTGTTGAACAAAAACAAACAAGAGGAGACAGTTGGAATAGGTGGGTGGCCACCAATATCCACCTGGATCATCTCTTTCACCAATGATTTCATCATTAACGTCCAACTCTATAATTCCAATTTAAGTTAACTTATTAAGAGTAAATCTTTTTGAAAAATACAATGAAAATATGCAAATGAAATAATGAGTTTGAGATGTCTAATGCCAAAGTGTATGAATTAAGAATAAATACTAACTATTACCGTGGAAGAACTTGAACACAAGAACAAGGTACATATAAAGACAACAAACCTAAAAACATGAACATGACAACAAAGTAAAGAAAAATAATCTTAAGAAGGTGACTCAAAGATAGTTATAAATATTTGGAAGTAGGATACAAGTTTGTTGCACTCTTCAGTAAAGACAGTGAGGTTGATTAGATATTGAGGTTGATTAGATGTCTTAATAGTGATTTAAATAACATAAAGAGGATTACTTGATAAAACTAATTTGAAATCCCCATCAACACTTTTTTTACAAATAATCTATATATAAAGAGGATTAGTTTGTTGGGACAACTATTTAGAAACTTAAAATAAATAGTTATTAGAAATTAAAAATAAATTATTTAATTATTTAAATGACTAGTAACAATGTAGTGTCATTTGAATTCAATTCTAGATTAGGCTATGACTAAATCCCAATGAAATGATTTGGATTTGAAAAATTTTAATTAGTGAGATACATATTATCATTTGAGATGAATGGCTTCCCTTGATTTATACTATCTATATGTTAAGATCATTAGGCCATCCCTTTTTAAAAAGAATTTTCTTTTTAAAATATTTGGAATTGTGGTCAATCTTGGAGAACATCCTTTCTCCTTTCAGTTAATCAAAGAGGTCATTTATCCTTGGCAATGGATACTTGTTCTTTATGTAACTGTGTTCAAATGTTTAAAGTCAATACACAACCTAAAAGCTCCATCATTTTTCTTCACAAAGAACACTGAAGCACCCCAAGGTAAGACACTTAAGCATATGTACCCCTTCTTCAGGAGCTCTTCTAGTTGCATCTGTAACTCTTTTATCTCTGGTGTGCTCATTTTGTGGGGAGTATTGGACACTGGGGAAACTCTAGGCATCAAGTCTATAGAGAATTCAATGTCACTATTTGGTGGCAATCTCGACAATTCCCTAAACACATCTTTATATTCCTTCAAGACTATATAGTCTTCAAGATTTGGTACCTTATCCTTGGTTGGATCTTCCATATGTGTTTCATGTATCTGGAACCCATTTTTGAATCTTTTTTCAGCTACAAGGCTAAAATATCTCTGATGGATATAATCCTTGGAATGCCTTGAACCATCCTCAACTTCCCTTCCTGTCAACGCATGTGAAAGCCTTGTTGTAGCAATCTAGGACAACATGATGCATGTACAACCAATCAAATAGTCATATGACCCAAGTGGTATGATGTTCAAATTTTCCTTAGTGCTAACTCCATTCATATCCATCAGACAATCCATGAAAATTTCATTGGTTCTTCTCTTGGTTCCAGTGGCTATCTAAACCAACCAAGACTTTTGATTCTTACATCTCTTCAATTTAAAACTTCAACCAGATTAGGATCTATATAGCTATGATTAGCTCCAGAATCAATCAAAATAATTATGGGTTGATTATCAATCTTACCTTCCACCTCGATCATGTGGGATTGATAGTTTGCTTGTTTGTTATCCAAGGCTGCATAAATCCTTGGAATTCTTTTGCCCATGTCTTCCACTGTAGTAGCATTATGAATTTGTGTACAGTTCTCATCCTTTCTCCTTTGTGAGGAAAATCCTTATACATATGGTCTCCCTCACAAACCGAACACTTTATGGGTTGTTATCTTGGCATTTTCCCCAAGGAATTTGTCATCTTAGGCTCACTCTATGTTGGTTGCCCTTGTTGATATGCTTGATAGTTGTTCCTCAAGAAAGGTGGCTTGAATCCTTTCTTCCTCTGATCCATCTTACTTTTTTTCTTATGATCCCAATATTTTTGAAAAGTTGGCCTTCCCTTGCTCTACTCATACAAATATTTGGCCTTCCTTATGGCTTCCTTCAAAGTCTTGGGATCATCGAATTGAATTGTATCCCTGTAGAATGATGGTGGTACCCACTCAACAACCTCTGCTTTTTCACTTTATGATCCTTGATGAAACCCACATACCTTAAAAGTTCCAAGAATTTCTTCTCATACTCCTCCATGGTCATGGTTCCCAATTTGAGTTAAAAAAACTCTTGCATCTTTTTGTCATAATAATTCTCTAACAAGTATTGCTACTTGAAATACTTATTGAAATTATTCCAATAAATTTTCTTCTCATCAAGATGTTTGACCTGCTTCAGTTGCCCCCCTCCTCCCCCACGTGGAATTTTTCCCTTGAATATGGTAAATGTCAATCCTTGCTTCCAAATTTGATGAATAATTGTGTATCTGGAAATATTTCCCCATTCCCAACAACCAGGCTTCAAAATCTTCACCCTTCCTATGCTCTCCATCAAATTTTAGTGGCTTGAGCTTTCTAAGCTCCCCTTACAAACTATCTAACACAAACCTTCTCCTTTGATGTCTGAAAAAATGCAAACTTGGATTGCTCTTTGATTCTAAGGATGAATGTGCTCTTCTAGATGAATGTCCAGGTAAATGATGATGTCTGCTAAAAATTCTCGAGTGCCTATTTCTTTTGTGATCATCCCTCCTATCCTGATATATATGTTCCACTACATGTCTTGTACTAGAATCCTTATTGATTTGCTTATGTAAATTGCTCAAACTCTATAGTAGCTAAGTATTAATTTGCTTATGCTCCTCATTATCGCTTATCAACCTTTCATTATCTTCTATATAGCTCTACACTTCCCTCTTCAAGATCTTCATTGTCTCAACTAGCTATGATGGTTCTACCTTGATTCTATTCCCATTGGACTCTATTTTTGTATTTCTCGTGGCGATATTAAAACCACTGATTTCATCTTCATCGTTATAACCTCCCTATGCATCATCCATATCTATGGTCATCATACCGAGTCTGATATGTTCTACATATACCCCTAATTATGCAAAATGTGCATGTAAAAATTACCTTTAGATTAAAAATCCTTGCCAAATTATCACCATTATGCAATTCTAGAAAACATATGCATAATTCTATCCTTTAAGGCCACCAATTATTTTATTTTTTATTTTTGAGAATTATGTTACTCAAATCCCAATTATGAGTTCATAGGTTAATTCTTCTCCTTGAAATATTTCAAATGATTATTTTATTTCTCAATTCAGAGCTCAAAGCAAGAATTTATGGCCCTCTAAATTTGCCAACTTTGCCCCATTTATGCACCCTCTCCCTAGTGCAATTAAGCTTAGACACCATCTTTTGCTATCTGCAAAAGAAAATATAAAAAGAACTAGGAAACTTTTGATATTGACTTCTAATAATGCTGGTGATAGTGAGAATTCAACAACCTTAAGATTGCAAATCTAATGCTCCTAGCAAATTATGCATCAATTTTGAATTGTCAACTTTTCATTTTTTGCATTTCCTCTAGACTTTTTAATTTTTAGCCAAAATGGTTATCTCTCAAACAGAGAAAAAATGGGGAATCTTTAGTACAAGAAAGATATCTAGATTGATGAGGAGGTAAAACATCAAGTAATATATTTTTTCTATATTCACGAGTTTCCTCCTCTAAAAAAACTAAAAATCCCCCAAAAGTCTCCCAAAATAGTGGATTTTGGCTTATTTATGCATTCCCATTCCAAAACCCATGGAATTTGGCCAAAATGTCCACTAGGTTTCATCATGTCTAGTCCCCTAACTCACTATAAAAATCTCATCATTAACACAACCTCTATCAAGGATTACGATTGTGTTCTTCAAAAACCCCTAATTTGCAATCTTTAAAAATTTGGAGAAGAACGATTTAGTGGCTCTCACTGACACTTTTAGGTCCCTTGACATTTTGGACCTATCCCCAAAATTTCACCTAAATTTGAGAAAATATGTTCCTATTATGGCCAAAACCAAATTTTAGCTCCAAAGTTTTTGTTTTTTTAATTGTACCTTTATCTTTGCTAATGTGAATGAAACATGCCTACTAACATGACACATGTGTCCACCTTTCAGTAGGTGAGGGTTGATGTTCAAATTGGTCAAAATCCAAACAACAACCTCACGAGGATAAAATCCCCCTGTGTTTTTATAAAGGTGGTACTCCTTTGTAATTGTTCAAAAGATGTAGCTTGATGTTCGTGGATTGGACTGACAAATGGGGGAATGCTAAACAAAAACCCCAAATCTTTATTACTTTAATTTATATATGAAATGGTTTTTGATAACCAAATTGTTCTTTGAATGCAACATTTTCTAGGAAATGGACCAAGAAACTTCTTTAACAATAAAAAAGAAAATGAAGAAATGATTCAATATCAAAATGAATACATGCTCAACTTCATTATTACAACCCTCTAAAACACATACAAGTTGAAGATGCATCCATATATTCTCACAATAAAAAAAGTGAAACGATCTTGATCATTTCAAAGAACTTTAAAAGAGCATTTCATTCAAAACTAATGTGAATATGATAGGTGCACTTCAAAAATCTCATGCTCATAAACTCAAAGTTCAAGAAATCATTGAAATTACACCGGGAATTAGTTTTCTGTGGAGTTTCGTAAAAGATATTCAATAATACAAAGCATTTTAGTAAACCAATTGACTAATGTTCAGAAATGAAGCTTGCCAAATGCAAGAACTAAACATCCACGAATCATTTAGACAATGTTAGCTTACATTTATCAGTCACATATATGGTTGTAAAATACTCTATGATCTTTTTAGAAAGAGTCTCGGAAGAATAAAAGAAAGACACTCAAAAATCTCGACATTGTGCTCAATTCATAACTACAAACATAAAGTCTTGAGAGAAATAGTGTAGAAGAAGAAAAAATGGAGATATTTATTTGTTGATCAAAGACCTGGGTGCATAGTGATGGTTGAACCTTTTCTATTATGATCTTTTGAACCTTCTAACCCTTCTTTGATGATGCTTACTTCTTTTAAAATTGTTCCCAATGCCTTCTTGAAGTAGTTAGGGTTTTCTCCTTTCTAGAATTTTCCACACACTTCCTTCTTGGAGTAACCACTTTAATTAATGCTTCATTGAAGTCTCATTAATGACTTCGTATCATTAAAATTCATGCCTTGAAATGGGGCCCATTTTGTCTTTAATAAAAATCATTTAATAAACTTTTATTTTCAAATTTTCAAATTGACTGCCTTTTAAAAAAGTGGACTGTGTTTTGATTTTTTGAACATGATAACTATATTATTATCCACGTAAACCATTCTAGGTGCAATATTCATCATTCCATCTTTCCAATGAGTCCTTCTAAGCTAAATTTTGAGATCTGGATCTCAAGTTATAACCTCGGGAAGTTGAGGTTCCGAACAAATTTACCAGCAAACCATGAAAACAAAGTTGACTATTATTTTAATTTCTGGGAGAAATATGGCCAAATTTATCTGTTGAAACCTATTCCATCGTATTCCTCATCGAATTAAATTTCCAACGAGGTATAGTTTGTCCAAAACCGACGCCCAGATCTTTAGTTATGACCTCCGGAAGATCGTTGCTCAACAGTCATCCATCAAATTCGTGGGTCATTGATTAAAATTAGCCTCTTTAAAATCCCACATGCATTTTGGTAACAAATATTTAAGTGTTTATAAGGTAAATTCCTCCATATAACTTATGTGAAATAAAAGGAACTTATGGAGTTCTAGCCTTAGGAAAATTCATGATTTGGTAAAACTTTTGATGGCCCACTTGCCAAGTCAACACCCAGTTCACTGCCTTGTCATCGCCCAGTCAGCACACATGTCGTCGCCCAGTCAGCATCCACGTCATCACCATATGTCTCACTGTGATCGATTTCCATAGGATTCCACGTGTTATAGTGTCATTGGTTGCCACATGTTTTAGTGTCATTTTTAGTGTCATAGGCTGCAACGTTTTCCACATGTCTTGATGTAATAGGTTGAATAAACTTTGGAATAATATTGAGGAAGAGAGAATAAGAGAGATGGACAAGAGGAGAAGGGAGGTAGTAGAAGTGACATAGGATATGATTTCCATGGGATTCCACGTGTTATAGTGTCATTGGTTGCCACATGTTTTAGTGTCATTGGCTGCAACGTTTTCCACATGTCTTGATGTAATAGGTTGAATAAACTTTGGAATAATATTGAGGAAGAGAGAATAAGAGAGATGGACGAGAGGAGAAGGGAGGTAGGAGAAGTGACATAGGATATAGGATCGAGTTCGGGAGTGGGGAGAGGTTGTGACTCGCGGGGATAGAGGAGTGAATCAGATGTGAGTGTTGTGGTGTCATGGGCCCGCAAGGGTGAGGGGAGTGAGGAATGTGAATGGTATGTCACCATGAGAGAGGGAGAGGATTGAAGTGAGGAGAGAGGAAGTGTAGAGAGGGGGAAATGAATAAAAATTATCTAAGGAAAATGGATCAATCGGACGGGCGTGGAGTGATAAGGAGTGTGAAAATATTCAAAGTATGGAGGAGAATAAGATGAGAGGGGGATAGGGGATATGAGTGGAGTATGGAAACAAGGAATAAGATTTACGATATGAGTGGAATCAAGACTTATGATATGAATGGAATCAAGACTAAGTAAATGGAAAGCAATAAGATATGAGTGCAATCAAGACTAGAAATAAGACTAAGTAAGGTATGAGTAGAATCAAGACTAGAAATAAGACTAAGTAATTGGAAAGAAAGAATCGAGAATGAAAGAACCGAGAACATGAATTAGCATGAGTGCTAAGTATAGAAAAGTGATATTCCAAGACCAAGTATAGGAAATCAAACTTAGTGTCGAGATAGAAACCAATTGTGTTTCACATGAAGAAATGTTCTTTTAAACAAAAACGTGGATATCTTGAGCACGTGGACTCGGATTTTGAATACATAAAATGCGTGATGAAGCTGAGACTGAGGGATACATCGTGAGATTATGATCGTTCAAAATTTCCTTCTTTTGATACCAATTTTGTTTATTATTCCGAAGAGCTAAAAATTTAGGTGACCAAATTTTTAATCAACAGTGAGGTGGCCATGTCATCAACCTAGCCACCTAGGTGCCTCATAGCCCCTTTCCTTTTCCTCTTTCTTCTTTCTTCTTTCTCCTTTCATTTTCTTCTTTATTTTTATTATTTTAATTAATTACGGGCCCCACCCATACCTAAATATCCTTTTTTGCAACTTAGCACATCCCAGGTTGTCGATGGGACAAAGGGGTCCCATCTACACCGACACCTCCACTTGGTCCCATCTCCACCGACACCTCCACTTGGCACTCCCACATTGTCTAACATGACTAGAGAGGTCCCACTTCAACGCTCTCTCGCTAGTGCACACCTTACCTTGACATCGATCCAAGATCGACGACTGGTAGCAATTATGGGCCATCAACTAGTCCAAGGTTTAACAACCCCACATGGTCCCATAACCACTTACTACTAGTGGTTTCAACGAGCAACATGTGGTGCTTTCTAACTAGTTATGGGTTCAAATAAATTGTTCCAAAACTGACATTCTTTGAGCCCATAACCGCCTTTGGCGTGGCCACCCTTGTCACCTACGAGACCTGCCACAACCCTTAATCTACCTCCATGGACCCTACCACCATGGACCTTGTCGAGAAAATTAATTAACTTAATTTTTTATCATTAAATCATTAATCCATGGGCGTAAGCTTAGAGGTTCCATCATTGTATGTGTAGGGACTAGGACTAGCATGACTATATAATCTATGATAAGAACATGAAACGATACTAGCAAATCACAAGAAACTTATTTATTGGGAAACAAAACAAGAAAGTGCCTTGTTGGCGCATGCTACATTTGTTCACTCAAGCAATTCCCTGAGTGTCATGTAATTTCATTCCCACCTTCAAGTGAAATTGTTCTTATGATTGGAAATGAAAACAAGGCAATCTATGTGTATTGGGTAGCAAAACAAAGTTTACTTACTAGCCAAAATGTTTGTTGTTTCTCACTTAAGATTTACACTCAAGTGTTAAGAAAAAACTTGTTCCTACCTTCAATGACACTTCATCTATGGATACAAAGCATGTAAAAGAATATAACTCAAATGAAATCTGAAACTACCTGTAATTAAAGGCATTTAATTGACAAACAAAAAGAGAAAGAGATTAACTATGAGGATTGATCCAATCACTCACACACATTGTGCAAACCAACAAGTCTTAGATCATTTTCAAGAGTAGATCTCCCATATAAAACTACCAAACATAAAAAACAACACTACTATCTTGATTTGGAATTTAAAGGAAGGTGCATTGATTATAGATATGGAACAAAAAATGAATGTTATTAATAAATCTGCACACTTAGATTATGATCGAAACAAAGTATTATAATTGTCACTGTTTGAGTTTCAATCGGAATTAAAGTACAAATTACACAAAGTCTTAAAGTTGCAAAGAATATGCAATTGCAATCCAAATTATATAAATGTTGAATACAATATTTTGGAGATCATACAAATGATACATAAAGCCAAAGAATGTGACAACAATCCAACTATACTAACTGTAGATTCAAAACAATATAAAAACAAAGAGATGAAACTATTACCTCTATTGCTACAATAGGGCAACGAGAACCAAACTGGTGGGCCCTCCCAATTGGTTTCTCGCTGCTCAAAAGAGCACAGAATTAAAGGGCAATTGAATGCATAAATGTTGTTTCAAAACACCAACATATCCTTCTTGTATTCACGAATTAAATTTCAACAATACAAATGAAAGAATAGAGTAATAAAGTATAGCAATGTTGGCTTATTCTTAGTCCTATGGAGCTCTCATTTATACATGAACAATTAGTGAAACCAAATTCAAACAATTTTTACAATTTTTGGAAAATCGACCACATAGAAAATCTAGATAAACCCATATTAGAGAACTAGGATTATCTCTCAAACTATTTCAAATATTGGAAATCGACTAAGGTAGAAACCAATTTGGACATTTATGCACAAAGCCCATGTTTTCGTTTTTCGAGATTCCTCTTCTTCGGCTCGAAAATCACGTATGAAATTATTTGTCTGTAAACTGGTTATTAATTTAGACTATAACTTTGAAAAACCACTTGGAGACTCACACGTGCGACCTGGGCATCATCTGATGGGTCGATAACCATATAAAAGCATCCAACTATGATGTATATGTGTCCATTTCTCCATTGGACACGTGGAAGTATGAGGAGCAATGATGGTGTTGCAGGATCTCTATGTGTGTTGTAGGATTTGGACTCATGAAAAAAATCATCAATAATAAACCAATTAATAATCTCACTAAGCTATCTAATTAATAGAAATAATCACATTTTGAGGATAATATTACGTTATTGGCTCTAGATAACCATTCCTTCAAAAACTCTTATATTATTGTGATGATAGGGATGATAACGAGGAAAAAAAAAGGAATAAATGGACTTAGGAGGGGTTTCACTAGCAATCAAATCGTTAATTTTGGAGGCCCAATAGACCCTGTCAATCCACATCACTGATATAGCTCCATGTCATCCTCTACATCACCACTTACATCATTAGTATGGAAATATTTTCAAAAAATTCAATTTTTTCAATAATTTTTAATTTTCATTTTTTTTTCATAGGGCTACCATCAAAACTTGAATTTAGCTTCTTTGGACCAAATTCAACTCCTTGACCTATCAATTCAACACCTCCATTCCAATTAGCCATGGATGTCGTCCTGAATTTGGGGATTCTACCCCAATTTCTCCTTTTCCCCATATTTTCATGTGGCCTAAATTCTCAATTTCCACACCAAAAAAATGCCAAATTCGATACAAGTCAAATTTATGTAATTACAAATTCACGAAATCGTGCCTCCGTATGCTCGACCAAAAATAAAAAATGGGATTTTTAACTCTTAATCCCACAATTTCTTATTTCAAGCTAATTTTTTGAATTTATCTCCTTGAAGAATTTTGTCAAATAGGAAATTTGTAAGTTCTTCCATCAAACAATTGGTTTGCAACCTACAATTTTTTTTCATGTTTAGCCTAGTTCCCAACCCATGTAATCCCAATGTTATAAAATTAAGCTCTATTACCACTTTGTAATGGACCCGGACTCTGTGTTGATCCACATTACTACAATTCCAACTCTATATGCACTATACATTTTAAAATTCTTTCAACATCGCTCAGATTTTCCATAAATTAACAACTTTGATACCATTAATTATATAATTACATACTTATGTACTTACCGCAAGCTAACATTTACACATATTCTACTCTAATACCAAAATATTGCACCTTGGTCACCCATGGTACCATAATTATGCCATGTTATGAATGCATATGCATACTACCATGAAATATAGCATACACACATAATATAAACATGGGTGCACATGCTCAAACACATAAAACATAATAGCATAGATAATAAAGTATATGCACGACAATTAAAACATTAAACCATAAAACTATAACACTTGTCTTTTATGGAAAAATATCTGCCAACTAGCTACAGACCTCAAATATTCCACCCAACCATAGACTCTATTGCTTCAACTCTCTCAACAATAGGTCACCATTGAGTTAGGGCTATAGCTCCACTAGGGAAAATGCTACCTAATCCAACTATGTATGCAGTTAGAACAAAAAGTTTATAGGCCAAGATACCAACTCTTGCAACAATTACAACCAACAAACTCTCACTCCCCTTATCCTGCATCACCCAAGGAATTGTACCCTCTTCTTTGCATCGTAGTCCCTCGGGTTATTCTGCATTCTAGGGCTCCAACACAAGTCAGACAAGAAGTCTTAGAGATGTGTCTCCAAGAAATCCAACTAATATAATGGAGTCTCCATGCACCCTTTAGGCCTCACACACTGACCAATCCTACCAACACAATTCTCCCTCCAGGGCTCCAACCTTCACCAAGGAAACCTAGGGAGAACTATCCACCAAAATCCACATAGGATTAATAATATTCACAAGGTAATAGGGTCTCCATATTTCCTAAGCTCATGCCCAACATACCAGAAAAAGAATAGAAAAGAACAATGATTTGAAGTATGGATTTTCCACTAGCCCATAACTTTCAATATGCATGTCTCTCTCTTGACAAGTGGCACTCAAGGACCACATTCACGTCACTTGGGAACTCGTTCCCATTATTTGGAACTTAGGATAAAACACATTAATGTATGACTTAGGACTTTAGAATTTTATATTATTTCTTTGGCTTATCCCCTTTCCTTAAGCGCTTAGCCCCCTTTCCCTCTCTTGGAGTCGTAGGCACCCATACTCTTTGTCTAACTTGGTTTATAGCCATGATGTATTTTATTAATTAGTGTGTGTACATATTACAATGCTAGGATCTCTAGCCTTTGATCAATACATGCTCTATGGTCCAAAACATTATGGGCACTTCGGCCCAAAATCATACTGGATCACTAACCTATAAACCATATGTACATGAACATATTACAAGTTGGGGATCAAACTGGGGGTATTAAAATGACCTTTCTAAAATGTGATGATTCTTTGATAACATCTCAATAAGATTGAGCATGGGAATCCATGAATTCTACTTCGCGGGCCTTCGAATTCCCAAAGGATTCACCTTTCTTTCTTACAAGTGTTCATACTCAAAATACTAAATATACATTCACAGGTCTAGATATAGATCTACTACTCCAATTTTGATAAAATATTGATAATTAGATAAACAATATTAGCAACTAATGATGTCAAATGGAGGTCATGTATAAGAATGGCCTATGTAAATTGAAAGTAGATGTGTGATGAATTACCTTGAGATGTAGGGGAATTGAAGAGAATCCTGCTGACAATATCATTGAGAAGGGCTATGATATTGTTGGAGTTGGAATACTTGAGAAGATCTCCTTCTATGTGTTTCTTGCCATTGTTGTCCAAGGTGGAGGCGTTGATCTTAGTTCCCTCCACATGATCCAATGTATATCCATTATATGGAACAACTCCTACTTCTAGAGTCCCATTTCTAAGATTTGTTGACCAATACCAAAGGCGATCTCTTTCAATGGCATTCTGCTTCTTCACCCAGTCATATGACTCCTTTACTAGTCCCTCATCCCATTGCATCTTACAAACATATTATAAGATTTCCCTATTGTAGAAGCCACCATTAAGAGCAGGTGTGCCTCCCAAAACTCTATCTCTGCATAAATTCAATCTATTCTCTAAGATACAAGTCTGCACCGGGGAAGTGTAATTGTTCGTCTCACCCAATTGGTTTTCAAATTCATTGGAATTCTCAATGTTGGGAACTTTGTATGGAGATAGTCTCACCCAATAGGTTTTGAAAAGCATTGGCATTCATGAGGTTTGGAACTCCCTATGGAGATCCTCTCCTCTCTATTACTAAAACATAATAATTAGTACAAAACATTGTTGTGAGTGTCTTTCGTTCCTGTTATCCCCATTTTGTGGATAACTAAGGAGATCATGTCTTGAGGCCCTTGGGTTGCAGATATGGAGTGTCGAGAGACTACATGACCCTTAATACCCTTTGCACAAATGGAAAACCCACTCACCACCACAGATGGTCACAAATTTGTAGATGGCATCCACCACACCAGTTGGCTTCTGGAAGGAAGTGGGCCTTGCTCCATGAGGTACAAGTCAGTATTATGGTGAGCATCATTTCAATATTTAAGCCATTTGAGTATGTTGTAACTTAGATTGCTCTAGGTTTCATGATATATGCTTGGACATTATGCCTTTTGCCCTGCTTCACCTTGGTGGTTGACATTGTGCCCTAGTAAGTGGTCTTTCTTAGGAATGGGTTTGCTACTAGGAAATCCCTTAATGAGCCATTGTACTATTCCCGACCATACTTACCACTTTCCATCATTATTCCCCTCCATTTCCTTATCTCTTGGGATTTTAGGGTGTATTTACCCAAGAAAGGGTTGTCCCTCATTCTATGAGAAGAAGGGGCTAAAGGTCCAGAGGGGTTGATGTTGGGTAAAAGATAAAAGCCTTATATAAACCTTCCAAATGCTTCGCTTGGGGATCACCCGAGAAATCAATAAAACATTTATCTTTTAGTAAAGGGGACCCACAATATGATAAAGAATGCTTAAAAGGTTAGTTGAAGGATAAGAGGTCTCATCACGAGCAGACCTATCACGTCCATGAATATCTAGTGGTATGACATTGTCATCATCTAGTCACCACGCTAGGATAATGGCTCTCAGTTGCATGGCTGAGAGAAAGGGGGCCTCATCACGAGCCATCCTTCTCATTTCCACTAGGTGTTTGTGGGTGACATTGCCATCATCTGGTAACCACACCAGGGCAATGACCTTCAATCTCTCCTTATGTTGTTATGAAAGAAAATATAAAGAAATAAAGATAAAAGGCAATTGATGGGCTTGGAAAAAGTGCATTGCAGACAAAGGTACCACACACCCTCTACAAAGGCACCCATGAATGAGACACTACGACCCCTTGTATGTCATGAGCCCTATGCCCATTGAGTCTTGACCCCAACCACTTCATCCACTTTACATGGCTTAGAGAGGGATTTCTTGTAAACTCTCCTTGACCTAGGGAAATATCTACCCAATAGGACACCTTGTCAACCCTCCCACATTCAAGCTTGACAAATCGCAAGTGTCTTTGAGAAATTAATTGTTTGATATAGTGATCTTTGATGCACATGCTTAGATGGCTTATTTATTGATTGGATTCACTTATCATGATGTTATGACTTGAGATCCTTGGAGGTTGTGCTCATTTGTCTTTGCAGGACCTAGTTGGTGGACATTTTTGTGAGAACAAGCCTAGCTTGGGCTTCCATGGGGCTACAAGCCCACAGGTTGGATGCTAGGGGCCCACATGCTGGATGAGGGAGATCATACTTGGAAGGCCTTAATGATGACTTGGATGACCTAGCCCCGCCCTCACTTGCCAAATGATTTTCCCAGGAGGGGAAAAACATCATATTTTTGAGCTTGACGTCTTGCTTTTGGGGCTAGGGCATGGTGGTGAGTTGCCACTCTTGTGACACATGGACGTTTGAGAAGGAGAAAGGTTTTCACCATGATGAGAGTGCTTAGATGCTTGACATGTGGCCTTTGGAGGCCTACCCATGCTTCTCCAACACCAACAACTTCCTCAAAGTGGAAAAACGTCCCCTAAAGGGGTGACATCCTTCTAAATTAGGGTTTTATTGGTGCAAAAAGTGAAATTTTAAACGAATTGTTTAATATTACTTTGTTAAGGGCGCAAGATTAGGGTTGTTGACCCCTATTCTTGTGGTTTACTCCTTAATTTGTGGACAAACTATGTTAGCTACATTTTGTATAAACAAAGATCATAAGATCTCATTTTAATCACAACTCTCCCTCATTGTGAGAGGAATTGGTTTGAAATTTTCGACTATCTTGGCTTTTTTATCTCTTTTGCACTTGTTTATGGCTATATTTACGAATGGTTGATGGAGGAGGTCTAGTGCGAGCTTTGGATCTTGTTTTCTAGCTCTTATGGTGGATTATCTTGGCATTTATCTAGATCTTAGTATGGTCTTTACTACTATGATATCATTTTTTCAAGTCAAGTATTGTTATGATAGGAGCTAGGTGGGAAGTATAAGGGCATACACCCACACCATAGCCTTAATCATTTGTTGCTTCATCTCAGTGATCACTAGGGTTTGCTAAGAGAAGTATAAGGGCATACACCCTCTTAGCTTAAACCCTAGCTAGAGAAACTTGCCTTTGGAAGTAAAAGGGCTTAAACCCCCAAGGAGGTAGCTTCTCTAGCTCTTGTTTATTTTGAATCCATTAACCCAATAGTAAAGGCACTAGTCATACTCTTTTTTTTGCATTGGAGATATAAAATCATTGCTTTGGGAAACATAATTTTTGACCTTTTGAAAGTTTTCTTGCTTGAAGTTGATTTGCCTCATTGAGAGGAGTCTTCCCCCACTAGGGCATCCCCTCTCTCCCAATACTCTATTTTTTGTTATAAACTTTAACCTACGGCCATTAGGGATGCATAACCCTAGCTACTAACACTCTTGTAACTCCTAAACTAACCCTAGACTAGCTCTCTAATTTTCCTCACTTACTCTACTAACTAGGGCGCATCTTTTGGGCTAGTTCTTGGCACTTTTTTTTGGTTGATTTTGCTGTTGCATGCCATTGAATGCTACAGCCATAAGGCTGCAATTTTCTACAGAAAATATACATTTACAACATCTATCTTCTCTTGCTTCTTAAGTCCCATTTTTTTAGCCTATATTCATTGTTAATCTTGATGATGATTTACTTAACTAGTTTAGATCTTTGTATGTTGATTTAGATGTTTTTTTTTATGATATAATATGTCATCCACTGCTGCAAATTAGGGGCAACAAGCTTAACTTGCTGATCCAACTAACATATATCATTGCAAAGTGTTTGTTCTTGTGTCTCGGGCAGGTACAATCATCCAGAGAAGTACTATACCTGTGGAGAAAAAATCACTTCACTTACAAGACATATTTTACCACCTTTCATCCCACTTAGACTTGACCTCTAGGGGCTTCACTTCCTCTTATCTCCATCTCCATCTCCATCCCCCTAGGGTCATCGGGATTGCCTCCCTAGAGTGCCCTAGTCACCCTTGAAGTGTGGGACCTACATCGAGGTGACATTGGGTGTAGGACTCTGATCTAGGTGGATATCGGTGGCCACCCACCTTTTCCAACTCTCTCAAAACAGTTTTCTGGCAATTTTGGCAATTTACTATTTTTAGAAGTTTTTAACTTCATGGGCCATTTTGAGGGCCTAAATGAAGGTTTTTCGGGATCGAGCTTCCTAACGATAAAGGAATGGTTTGATTGATCCCTCAAAATGAATCTCCTCGACGATACCTTTCCAACGCGATATTGTGCGCCTAAAATGGAGATTGTATGCAAAAGCTACGACCCCGAGAAGTTGATGTACTAACTTACCCAAACGAGGCCCATATGACTTTTGGCGCTTCATCTCCTAGGGTTAGGTTTTTGGATGTCTAGGGTTTTTGACATTCCTGTTTATTGTAAAAAGGCCTTCAGAGCCTCATTGTAATCATCTTCTTTTGAATGAGCGCAGTCGTCACATCTCTTATGAGAGATAAGTCGCCACCATTCCAGCAAGCTTGTTTTCCGCTGCATTTTACAGTTTCAACTTATTTCCTTATTGAATAGAAAACCAATTTTATTGTATCTCTGTTATTCTATGTTAAGCATATTTTAATAATTTGTATTCATTTCGTTCTGCTCATAAAATCCAGATCAGTGGTATCAGAGCGGTCTGCTCCTTGTCGTGTTAATGCATGTCCCCAACGAGGTTAGGGTACAAAGAATTGGGTGTCGAGCTTGTTTCTCTCGAGGATAAAATCTCTCGCACGCCCAAACGACCTCTCATGACAGGAGAAAAGAAAGATGATGGGACAAGAGATCCTTTCAAAATGTTGCTTGAGGAATCCCTCATGCAACAGAGGAACGAGATGATAGATAGTTTCACGCAAATCCTTCAGCGACTACCAACAGGTGACACATCTTCCTCGAGTGGAGGCGTCGCCCCCTTCAAGGTACGAATCAACTTCGATATTCCTATATTTGAAAGTCAAATAGCCGCATATGTTGTAGACAAGTGGTTGAATCTACTGGAAGGGTATTTTTATATCCATGACTTTTCGAATGGAGAAAAGATTACTTTTGCACTCCTCAAAGTCGTTCCTCATGTCAAGTATTGGTGGGAAACTTTCTGTGAGCAAAAGGAAACAGAGGAACCCTCATTATTTACAGTCGTGGCCACCTGGGAATCCTTCAGGGATGTTATTAAGGAACAATACTACCCTGTCAGAAGTTATAACATCTTATATACCAAATGGACCACACTGCGACAAGAAAGAGATCAAGTAGTGCCAGAGTTCACAAATATCTTCCATACCTTGCACACCAAGCTAGGTATCAAAGATTCAGAGCGACATCTGGTGCTTAAGTATCGTAATTCTCTGTATAGATACATCCAGA
The DNA here is from genome assembly GCA_000966675.3 of Picea glauca. NCBI lineage: Eukaryota > Viridiplantae > Streptophyta > Pinopsida > Pinales > Pinaceae > Picea > Picea glauca. The sequence goes on from JZKD02S2401272.1 coordinate 201,013, forward strand.
CTGAAATGGAATTTCTGGACATCTCGTCCTTGGGCACGACCTATCGATATGCCGTCAAAATTGAGCAGAAGCTCAAACAAAAGATGCGAGAATTTGGGCCTAGGAACCCCTCACAGCAAAATCCAGGAAAGGGTGGCCCCAACCCACAGAACAAAGGATAGAGAAAATATGGACAATATCAGGATAACCAGTCCAAGACGCAAGCAAAGAATGACATCGAAAAGACAAAGAAAGATACCGAGAAGTTGTGTGACTTAACACTGTTGACTTCCGCTCAAAGCAGTCACTAGTGACCGAAGTGAAAGCCTCTGAATCTGAGTCGAAACCAGAAAGGGGAAGACAGATCATTGACATGGAACCCAGTGCCACTGTTTCTACCACCAAGCTCTAGCCTGGTGAACCAGACGAGCTAGAAGAAGGTGAGCGCCTCTTCCATTCACAGATGTGGGTAAAAGGCACCCCACTGCACTTCATTGTTGATAGCAGTAGCCAGAAGAACCTCATCTCAGCAGAGGTCGTCAAGTGGTTAGCCCTGCCGACAATGCCTCACCCACAACCCTACGCCATTGGATGGCTTTTCCAAGGAAGCGATCTTCGCGTCAGCCAACAGTGTCGAATGTCGTACAACATCAAGCCCTTCAAAGACGAGGTATTGTGTGATGTTTCTCCTCTCAAAGTTTGTAATGTTCTTTTGGGCCAACCTTATCTATGGAAACGTCATGTTTTATATGAGTCTAGGCCTTGTAGTGTTATTATTACTTTGAATGGGAAATTGTACAGGATACTCGAGGAAGTCCCTCTTAGTATTATTTCCTTGATCTCTACCAAGCAATGCAGGAAGGTCATCTCTCAGACTGGGAAATTTGTCTTCTTTAAGATTCGCTCTTAGAGTGAGTGAAAGATTGCAGCCACATCCAGAGCCTCCATGACCGATCTCTCCACACAATAGAAGCAAGTGGATAAGGTCATGGACGAATACTTAGATATATTCTACTCTCCTACCAGGGTACCTCTGCACTGCCAGGTCAAGCATACCATCGATCTGACCCCAAATGCACCGCTACCCAATGGGCCAGTCTACCGCCACTCTCTATTAGAAAATGAGGAGATCAAGAGGCATATCCAAGAACTGCTCCACAAGGGGAACATACGTCCTAGATCATCACCTTGTTGGAGGCCAATCATGCTGGTGCAGAATAAAATCACAGTCCAAAATCGGTACCCGATTCCCCGAATCGATGACCTCCTTGATCAGCTCAAGGGGACCAAATACTTCAGTACGATTGATCTGAAGTTTGGCTACCATCAGGTCCCAATAGAACAAACAGATGTATGGAAGGCCACCTTCAAGTCAAAAGAAGGTCTTTTTGAATGGTTGGTCATGCCCTTTGGTTTGACAAATGCTCCAACAACTTTTATCAGGATGATGGATGATATCCTATGACCTTTCACCAATACTTTTGTAGTGGTGTATCTGGATGACATCCTCATCTAAAACAATACTTGGGCATATCACTTGCAGTATATTCAACAGGTTTTGCACACCCTACGACAACACAAGCTATATGCAAACTTGGAAAAATGCTCCTTCGACATGGACAGGGTCCATTACTTAGGCTACATTGTTGATCGGCATGGTGTGCATGTGGATCCAGCCAACATCCAGGTCATCCCTAACTGGCCAGACCCAACCACACTCATTGAAATTCAGAGCTTCTTGGGCCTTACCAATTTCTATCGCAGGTTCATGTTGGGATTCTCTCATATTGCATGGGCCCTCGGCCAAGTAACCAGGGGTGGCGGTAAAGCAAATTTTATGTGGGTCCTGTCCCAACAACAAGTCTTCGATGACTTGAAGAAGCGTTTGTGCTCATCCCCAGTACTTTCATTACCTAACCTACAACATCCCTTTAAGATCGAGACAGATGCCTCAGACTATGTTGTGGGTGTCGTTCTCACTCAACACGACCACCCTCTGGCATATCATAGTGAGACACTATTAGATGTTGTCTGTAAGTAACCTACTTACGAAAAAGAAATGTACTCCAATGTGCAAGCCTATCGCCGGTGGAGACATTACATTCTTGGGAAGGAGACAGTCATCCACACTGATCACAAGCCACTACAGTTCGAGAAGACCCAAGGAAAATTGCAGAATGACCACCATCAGAAGTGGTCCACATACTTACAATAGTTCCACCTCAACATGAAGTATAAAATAGGAAGTGCCAACTGAGTTGTTGATTTCCTCATCCAACCTCCAGTCGCGAAACTCACCATGGTGCTAGAATCTTGTGGCCATGAGACCTCCAGATGGCCGCACCTCTACGAGACAGACCCTGACTTCTCCACCACCTACCAAGTGTTGGGCGCCAACTCAATGGTCGCTAATTTCCATCTTCAAGACGGGTTTTTATGTCGTCTGGGCCATCTTTGCGTTCCATCAAGCGAGCGCGCGAAGTTGATTTGGGAAGCTCGCTAGAGTCGAGTGGTAGGACACTTTGGCGTCGAAAAGACATTGGCAGTGCTATAAAAACATTTATACTGGATGAAACTTCGACATAATGTTGGCAAGTATATCAAGTCCTGCACCGCCTGCGCTATTGCCAAACCGACCACTAAGAAACAGGGCCTATTCACCCCTATGCCTACTCCTGAAAGGCTGTGGGAATCCATCTGAATGGACTACATGTCGGGCCTCCCATCCACCAAGAGGGGAAATGACTGTGTTTTTGTGGTTTTTGATTGCTTTCCCAAGATGGCAATTCTAGCTGCCTGCAAGAAGAACATCACAGCAGAATTCACTGCCAAGATCTTCTTTGAACGAGTATGGGTACATTTTGGGATCCCACAAACCATTATCTCAGACCGTGACATTCAGTTCCTTAGCACATTCTGGTCGAGCCTCTGGTCACTGCTGGATACCAAGCTCACCAAATCCACTGCCTTCCACCCCTAGACAGATGGCCAAATTTAGGTCGTCAATCAGATGATTGTACATACCCTACACATGTATAATTCAAAACACCCTCGCACATTGGATGAGAGTCTTACCTATGTCCAACATAGCTACAACCGAGCCCTGCATAGCACAACTGGCCACAACCCCTTTCAGGTGGGGTTGGGATTCCAACCATTGGGCCCCATGGATGTTGCACTACCCCTGGTGACCACCTCGACCGACTCATCCCCTGCTCCACCATAAGTTGACAAAGCCACCCAGTTCATTGAGCGGATCTAGTACATCCGCCAATAGGTTCAGGATATTCTACATAAGTCTAATGCCAAGTTCAAGCATCGCCATGATCAACATTGGGTGCCACATAAGTTTCAGGTGGGAGACAGTTTGGTTGCACTTGTAGAAAGAATGCCTTACAGGGCCCCATCGAAAGCTTCACCCACTCCGTTATGGGTCATACACCATCACCAAGGCTATGGGTGACAATGATTTTGAGCTCAACATTCCCCCTTTCCTTGGTCTAGACCTAGTCTTCAACGTGGCTCTCCTTTGGCCATATTTCCCACCATTATTGGACACCTCAGAAATAACAGAGCAGTTGATCCCAACAGAGCTCAAACCTGAATGCATGCAATAGGCATCCAGTGATCAGATTGTGGACACACAGATCAAGGGCACTCAACAACAAAGAATCCAGCTTTATCGAGTCGTCAAAGGAAGGCAACTCCTGCACCAAAGCAAGGGCTCACCCGTGGCCAAATTCAACAGAAATTTCCTCATCTGATGGGGAAACTCAATGCAATGGAGACCATTGCTTCCTAAGGAGGGAGGACCGATCCAGGTGGATATCGATGGCCACCCACCTTTTCCAACTCGCTCAAAATAGTTTTCTAGCAATTTACTATTTTTAGCAATTTTTAAATTTCGGGGCCATTTTGAGGGCCTAAATGAAGGTTTTTCAGGATCAAGCTTCTCAATGATAGTTGAAGGCTTTGATTGAGCCCCCAAAATGAATCTCCTTGGTGATACCTTTCCAACGGGCTATCGTGTGCCTAAAATGAAGATCGTATGCAAAAGTTACGACCCTTGGAAGTTGATGTACTAACTTACCCAAACGGGGCCCATATGAATTTTGGCGCTTCATCTCCTAGGGTTAGGTTTTTGGATGTCTTTGGTTTTTGACATTCCTGTTTATTGTAAAAAGGCCTTCAAAGCCTCATTGTAATCATCTTCTTGTGAATGAGTGCAACCGTCACATCTCTTCTCATAGATAAGTCGCCACCATTCCAACAAGCATGTTTTCCGTTGCATTTTACAGTTTCAGCTTATTTCCTTATTGAATAGAAAACCAATTTTACTGTATCTCTGTTATTCTGTGTTAAGCATCTTTTAATAATCTGTATTCATTTCATTTTGCTCATAAAATCTGAATCAGACTCCCAAGTTGTAGCACTTGTTTTGTGGTTGGGTATGGCTTTTCCCAACCTGCAACTTGCAATATAACAGTTCCTCCTGCAACTACAATGTAATCTTATGTTCTTCAAGTTGCTCTCTCCCCATCCACAATCATAAATATGAACATAATATTTTCAAAATACCATAGCCCCATACAAAATAAAAAATAAAGCATTAATTCAATGATAGCATATCATCAACTACATAAAGACGCATGACTTAAATATCATATTCATCCCATTCCTTACCAAAGGGTGTTTTGGATAAGAGTTCATTTTTCTCATCATCATTAACATCAACAGAAGTAGAAACCATGCATGCATATTCACAGTCATTATCATCATCATCTCGCTCACAACAAATTAAACTCATTCACTCTTTTTGAAGATGCAGTTAAATTTTATTCTCTTTATGAAGCTATTTATAAGAGCTTGTAGTTGGAATGTCAATGTATCTAAGAAAAATAATTATCAAACCATATCGACCCAATGTTTTAGAGATATTCTGGTGCACATATATAATATTGTGTAAGATTATTCTATTAGTTACTTTATATATATATATATATATATATATATATATATATCCGAGAAAGAAAAAACTTTGTGTTCATGAAAAGAATATACATATTCTGTCCCAACTTAGGGCTTCCCCATACTTCATCGATACTAGTCAACAACAATCTATTCATCTCGATTTTTCGATTTAAAACTTGTCTTTCCTCCTTCCATATCCTTAACATCTACCCTAGCCACAAAAACAATCCCACAAGGAGAATATACATCATAAAAGTTCTGTCAAAAAAGAAAAAAAAGGAATGGAAGCCAAAATTCAACCTACAACAGGAATGATTTCTCTTCGCATAGTACTCCTGGTAAATAAAGGCTTCGACTTCTAGCTGTAGAGAATATTTAGAGAGCTCATATTCTATATAATTTAATTCTCTATAAACATGAGAGAACGAGAACCATTCAAACCCAACGACATGCTCTCGTATCCGACGCATAATTGGATGAAAATGCCCCACCTGTAGCTTTTCTTTTCCACTTACCTAGTCCACCACCACTTTTGAATCCCCACAAATTTAAAGTTTCCTTAAATGTAACAATTTGGCCATGACGAGCAAAGCCTACAGAGTAGATAGTTCCGCTTTTGTATTTGAGTCCCTCCCCAGGGCATACCTGATCTTGAAAAAATGGTCCATCGAAAAATGGCAACGAGGGGGGTGACCCTGACTTACACCATTGGAAAATACCCAGGGGACTTCCTCTAACAACACTGACATAACCAAATTCTTTTTTGTTTTTTTCAATTCATTCTTGAATTCCTTACCTAACTTCAAGATCATACTAACCAATATCTCTAGAGGAATACATTTTCCTTGTAAGATTCAAAGGTTCCTCAGCCACCCAATAAAATATGCAAATAAACAAGGTATCGATCTGAACTCTCTCACAGCCTATTCTTCCTTCCAGAAAAAGAAGCTCCTCTCCAAAAAAGATGAAGCAGGGTCCACCATCAATTTAAAATGAGCTAAAACAGAGGACCAAACTTTTGGGGCATATGGACATAGAACAATAGATGAGATATAGACTCCACCTCCATGCAACACATTGCACACCTGTTTGGCCCTACCCAACCTCGATGAATCCCGTTATCCCACGTTAATAACTTGTTTTTGAGAGATAAACAAAATATAATTTCCATTTTTGAAGGTGCGTGCAGATCCCAAACTGCATACCACCACCACATTCTATCTCATGTGTTAACTTCTTCGGTGATGGTGAGATATCCCAATTTTACCATGTAGTTCACTGTGTGTACATTTTTTGATCAACACATAGTGTCTTCCTCCTCCTCTTTCAAGCGGATAAAATTTGTGTTTAGATTTTTTGTTAACATGTTCCATTCAACTATTTTTTCCCCTGACAATCCCAAGTCTTCAGCCTTGAACCAGTCAATACACCCTACAATATCCTTCCTAGGAAGCCTCACATCCCACAAATAAAATAATCATTTTCTTTGGAGCATTATCGCTAACTCAGTAGAAAGGATGAAAGCATTCCCTGAACCTTCCCAAGGATCCTCACCTAACCTCAACCTTTTTCCATTACCCAGTCTCCATATAGTCCAATCCCCAATAAGAGGGAACACATCCACCATTTATTTCCATATGACTGAACAATTGGCCTTCACTTTTCACAGGGATCAGAACCATTCTTCGAAATATTTTCTAGCTAGATACCTTGAAATCATGATTCTACCCCATAGTATCTTATTATGGATAAGTTGCCAAAGGATTTTGGCTGCTAAGGCCCCGTTGAGCCAAAAAAAAAAAATTGATCCCCTAGCCTCCCATCTCCTTAGACATTTCCAAGCAAGACCACTTAACCAAAGGGACGTTGTTGGCCTAATTCTTCCCAGACCATAGGAACTGAAAACAAAGTTTCCTTATCTTTGACAATATACCTTTAAGAATTTGGACGATGGATGCCCAATACCGCAGAGTGCTACATAGAATCGATTTGATAAGGACCAGGCGACCACCTCTCAAGAACCATCAATTCACCGACAAAGAAATTCTCACTTGGATTTTTTCACCAGTGAATTGCAATCCTCATAAACATAGGCATCAAGCTTCAATATGAATCCCAAATACTTTAAACCATCATCAATGTTTTTCTAGGCAAAGGGTAGAATAGTGTTCAAATGAGCACGGACCTCTTAACAAACAGAGAAAACCAGCATGGAAGATTTCGACATATTAATTTTCACTCCCATCATAAAACAAAATAGGTCTAGGATAGATTTGATATAATGGAATTCCTATACATAACCTGCACCAAAAAGAATAACGTCATCCACAAAAAATAAATGGATAAAATTTTTTTGTTGCCGAAATCCTTATTCCTTTTAGAAAGCCTTTCTATTTTGCTTCTCGGAGGAGCCTACTTAATCCTTCCACCACTATAAGAAAAATAAAAGGGGACAAAGGACACCCATGACGAAGGCCTCTTGACGATCAGAAAGAAGGGGAGAGAGATCTGTTTACTAGCACCACAAAGGAGGCAGACTCAATACACCCCATAACCCAGTTTACAATATTAAATTTCATCCCCATCTTAATAAGAGAAAGTTGAATGAAAATCCAATTGACTTTATCGTAAGCTTTTGACAGATCTAAATTCATCACAATGGATGGAAGTTTCTGGGTCTTAATAGAATGTAAAGCTTCCTAGGCCAAAGCTACATCATCATGAATTTCTCTTTTGTTTAGAAAACCAAACTATTCCTCTGAAATTATATTACTAAGAATAGGCTTTAGTCTATCTGTTATTATTTTCGAAATCAACTTATATATCAGATTACAATAAGAGATGGGCATGTAGTCTTTGAAAGACACAACATCTTGCTTCTTTGGGATCAAGACGAGGAATTTCTTGTTTAAAGCGCTTAAAACTTTGCCTGACCTTTGAGATTTGTTAACAACATTAAGCAAGTCTTCTTTGATCAGATCGAAGAAAACCATGAAGAATTCGATGGTGAGACCATCGGGCCCCATGTTTTTGTATTTTTTGAAAGACGAAAGAATAGACAAGATTCATCCTTTTGAAATCACCATGTGGAGTGACTCATTCATTTCTTTAGAGAATGAGCGAGGAAAGAGAACGACCACCTTTAACACATCTAAAATGGGGCATCCCAACGAGGCCTTGAAGAGATGAGAGAATGAGATTTTCCTAACTTTAGGTATTTCTGAACGAGAAGACACCAACACCCCATGTTGATCCTTTATTTCTGAGATGTTATTTATCTTTTTACACTAGTTAGCAAACTTATGTAAGAACTTGGTCTTATTATCACCTTCTTTGAGCCATATCACATGACTCTTGAGCCGCCAATTTGCTTCTTCTAGAGCTAGCGGATCCAACTTTTTTTTTAAAAGGCCATTCAAATCGCCCTCCTCTACTTCAGGGAGGAATCCTGTTGTTTTTTCCACGAACAAAAACTCAATCCTACCTTTGATATCCTGTAGCATCACCCTTCTTTCTAGTTAAAATTCTGGGCCCATGCATGTGAAACTTTATTAATTTTGGAAAGATTTTCCGCAAACCGGTGCATATAGGAATTACCTTCCTCTTCGCACAGGTGAGACCATGAATATTTCACGAACTCCTTATATTTTTCTTCATGTAGCCAACAATGATTAAACTTAAATGGGACAAAAGGCTTGGCCCCCCGCTTCTCAATTTTCAATAAAATGGGAAGGTGATCTAAGGATACATCCCCCGTGACCCACGACTTGAAAACCCAAGGCCTCTCTAAGAGATCTTCAGATAAAAGAAATCTATCGAGATTCTTAGCGACCAAATTGTCACTTACTCTTCCATTCCACCATGTTTGGTTTAACTTTGAAGGCTCCAAATCTACCAATTTTTTTTTTTTGATCCAATGAACAAAAATTCCTTCTTGAGCGTCCCTCCTTGGGTGGGCTCCCCAAACCTTTCTGTTAGATGTTGTAAAATTTAAATCTCCCTCGAGGATAATGTTTGAGAAGGATAGAACTCCATAATCACTTAAGCTATCCCATAAAGAGATCCTATCAACATACAAATCATAAAAATTCACCACCTTGAACCCCAAATTGAGTTAATTGTCCACCACATCAACCACACTCTCGAAAGGAATGTGGGTCATGGTTGTAGATTTTAGGCATAGAATCCATGTAGAAATAATACCACTTGATAGGCTTCTGATTCTAAGGTGCAAAAGGTCCAATATTTCAACCACGTATGAAAAAGGTCCACTACCTTCCTGATAGCCCAGTAGCACACATTATTTCCTGTATCATGATAAAATCTAGTTTGCACATGCGTACAAGCCTTTTAAGGGATAATAATTTCTAGGCACCCTCGACCCCACATGCGTTTAGGGAGACCATAATCATTGGGGAACTTTCTCTTGGGCTTTCCCTGCTCTAAGGGCCTGAACGATTGTGGATTGTTTTGCGTCTTTGACTTCCTTTTTAGCTTGTACCTAAGCTATTGAAAAAAATGATTTCCATCCTGCCTAACTATCGAGGACCTTATCCAAAGCTAAACCCCTTGGTCATCCTTCCACCAAACCCAATTTCTCTTTCGAGCGTAACAGGTAATCAAACTTTAGTGTAGACTTGGAAAAAGAACTACACTTTGAGTTCTCAGAAAGGGACCAAGGAGAAGAGGATGTTGACCCGACCAGGGAAATATTATTTGATTAGTTTACTCTCAGGACCTCAGATCAGATAATCCTTGATTTGATTTGATGGGAGAGGTCCTCTATTTTATGGGAAGGATCGGGACCAACGAGCCAATCATTTTTCTCCTTCACAGCAGGGGAAGGATGTTGGGAATCACAAGGGGAAAAAAAATCATCATGTGGAAGAGGGGGAATAGAAGGACACTAGAGGCGAGACTTACTCATCATAGAGGCTGGTGGTTACTTGGAGGATTGATCTTCATACTTCTTGATATTGTTGACCTCAGAAATAAAACTAGGATCTTCCTGCAATACCTCCTCCTTTCCACTACCAACGTCTTTTGACACTGCCTTCCTTTTCAATGTTTTTTCTGAAAGGGGGAAACTACAAGGAGGGCCCATGGCACTACACTTGCAGGTGGCCAACCTCATGGAAACCAAAACATTTGAATGGAACTCTCCAATGGTCGATCCGTTGCAACCAACTAAACTCTTCGCAGATTATATCTATTTCATCTAAAAATCCCTCCTTTAGTTCAACTTCTACATGCACCCAAGCCCACCTTCTATCAATTTTTTTCTCCTAATCGAGCTCACAGTGGAGAAAAGAGCCGATAGAATTCCCAATTGCAACCAACACCTTCTCTTGCCAAAATACTAGAGCAAAATTAAGGAGAATTTCTAAACTTTAGCACGAGAAAATAATTCACGAGTCAGGTAAAAATGATGGCACATTCCTTGATCACCAAGCGAGAGGACCCCCGATTCCATGCACAAATGAATATTTCTACTAGGTCCTCCTTTGAATGGAATTTGAAGCAGATCCACCCTCTCAAAAGGGTATGAAATTCTGGCTGGTAACCTAAGATTGCAACCCAATTCTCGTTGAGCCATCCCCTTAGAGTCAGAGGAGACACCAGCTTCCCACAAAATCTCCCCATTGTAGTTTTCCCTTGCATTTATGGAATGGCCCCTAACTCCACATCCGCCCCCGCGACCATCTTCTTACATTCTCTCTTCACTTTCCAACACCTTCCTCTCGATGCAGACCTTGATGTCTTTCCCTCCCCCTTTGCTCCTTCTCGTGGAGACTCTAAGACATTAGATCTTAGAATGCCCACATATGTTGCTTCACTGACCTATGCAGAGGAAGATAGACAACAAGAGTGCATGGGATCACCTTCCCTGGAAAAAGGTTTTTGAGTTTGCATGCATTTTTAAATGTCCTCCCTCATGCCTGCATTGAGTATCCCTGCTTGGGATGAGGGCCGGATGCCTTTAGGATGCACCCCACCCAAATCTAAGCCCGATGGATGACTGGATGACCAAAAAATGGGAATAGAAAACCCCCGTCTGTTTCATTGCAGGCTTATAAAATCTTGATCCAAGTAAATAATCTCCTTTGTATCCCTTACGTCAACCTCAAAATCCAACATATCCTCCATTCGTCGACCCTACACACTATTAAAACCTCATATAAGATCCTGCACGAACCCCAATTATCGTTCATATCTTGCACGCGCTGGTTAGACCCCGCCACATCTCTTGTGAGAGACTACCTCCACCCCCATGGAACCAGATTCGAGCCGCATCTCGGGGTTTCAATATATTAAAAAAAACAGTTGTGCACGTTATTAGTATCTATCATATTTATTCAGTTGACCGTTTTGGATTTTCCACATATTTGGGGTCTACCATATTAAATGTATTGTATGAAAGTTGTGATTATTCCATCATGAGAACATGAGTGCCTAATAAGCATTGAAGTACATTTAATCCCTGAGCTTCGACACCTTAAAATCAAACCTACACACATATATAATAAAAAACGTATTTATATTTAAGTTGAAGATAAATACAATCCTCATGTTGTTTAGTTGTTATACACTAAACATAGAGATCTTCTTTACAAAAATGACCATTGTTCATCACTTCTACAATCTAAACCAGTTTTGACTACACCCTTCAAAATTATTTTTCCAAAATACATAAATGACCATTGTTCGTCATTTCTACAATCTAGACCAGTTTTAACTACACCCTTCAAAATTATTTTTCCAAAATACATAAGGATCTTCAAAAAAATAAAATTCTTTGACACTATTCAACAATATTCAAATACAAACCACAATACTAAAATATTCTTTGGCACTATTCAACAATATTCAAATACAAACCACGATACTAAAATCAAAGATTTAAAAGTTATGAATGGAGTTTTTGCTTCGATCCACAACTCTTCCTCGATCATATTCCCATAGGGTGCAATGGTTCTCCAACAAGATCAATCCATCGTTTGATAAGTTATATGTTGTCTGATTTAATTCGCGGTAAACATAAGCGAATTCAATCTTGTAGAATTGAAAAGAGGCATCCTTATATAAGTTAGTTGTATAATACTATTAATTAATTTATTTTTAATTTTTTATTATATTATATATACTTTGTAGTTGTGTGTTATTTATATAATATTATTAAATTCTTTATTATATTTAAGTTAGTTATATTGATTTTTTTATTATATATTTTGTTCTTATATATTTATATTATTATATATAAGTGAGTTGTGTTCAATGTTTCATTTCCCTCATGGCATGTCGATGCTATAGAGGAATGCATCTTTGGGTTCATGGTCATTATAAGATGAGATTATTGCCATCATTTATGAGATGACACATACTCTGTTTAGACATTGTAGCAAGGAAGTTTTTTTTAATTAGTGGAGGCGTTTGCTAATTTAGAGGTAATATCTCTCGAAACTCTTAATTGCTAACATGAAGATCCTATGGAGAAATATGAAGGGGTATATTTAAGCAATTTTTGGGCATTAAACCCTAGTAAAAATGTGTTTAATGCACATGATCATCAATATGATTTCTAGGCAGAAGCTATTACTCTACGCAAGACATGCATAGATTCATATGCTTCTAGTTGTGGTTTGTTACAAAGGTTTGATAGGGTATTTGACTCTGGTTTCATTAAGGAAATTATGGAATTCCAACATATCAATGGTAATCCTTTAAACGATATTACTAATTTAATGAGAATTTTGTCGAGTTCTCGTTTTTTCAAGGATCTCATTTTTTACCTCGTTTTTAAAAATGGTGCTACTAGTAGCACCCCCTTCTGTTTTTAGGTGGTATTTTGATATTTTAAATTTTTTGTTCCATAATATTTCAACATTTTTTTTTTTAAATGTTTATTTTTCATTTATTTTCAAAATTTTCTAATTTATTTTTAACATATTGTTTACCTTTACTTCAATACATAGAAAATAATTTGTAATTAAATAACACTATTTTTTAATATTTAGGGAAATATATATAT
>JZKD02S2401272.1:214681-267240 GCA_000966675.3 Picea glauca
TTTTTTTTTTTAGCATAGGGATCTATTGTCAAAATCACAGTTTCAATTAGGTCGAAATGAGCCATAATTTTAACGTTTGGAAAAAACATTTTTCTTTAGTTAGCGTCACTTTATTATTTATGTATTAATTTTAAGGTTTTTCTGAGCTACTATATGAGTTTTGAAGGTCATGCTTGAAAAATGTTGTAATTTTGACCCAGTTTGAAAAAAATGGTGTTACCGGTAGCACCACTTTTTTATTTGGGGTTGATTTTCACGTTTTTTATGCAAAAATATGGGTTTTCTGGGCCAGAGTTCTCATTTTGAGGTCACAGTTCTCGTCAAGTTGGTAATATTGTTTTTATGGGAGTCTGAAAATGTTGACTCATAAGATAATGAAGGAAGAAGGAACCCTAAATGACCTCGATGTATTAAAAAATTGTAGGAAGTTAGGAACCTATCAACCTTACCCTAGGTGAGAAGACTACACTAAATGACATTTCAGAGATGGTGAACTGGGCCCTAGTTGGACGATATTTAGAAAGAAGAATGAGTCTAGAAAATACAAAATATTGCACAAAAAACAAATTTTCACCTTTAACTGGTTACTCCCCACAAGCCTTAATTCTAGTAGGGGGCTTGATAGTATGAATCTTTTGGTCTATGGGTGAGGTAGAATACATTCCGCACATAAGGTGGATATGGGGAGCTCAACCATTTTTCCTCAAAAATGGGCATGTCAATTTCAATGCCAAGTCAACCCATTTGGACATCGTCCCGACTTAGGTAAGGATTCTAGGCATTCCTTTTGATATTGTGGTCTAAACAAGTCTTTGAAGAAATTGGGAATGCTTTTAGTTGGTCTAGATATTAGTAAAGGGATAGCAAAGTCCACGCGAATTTGGAGAGAATCATACCTTTATCACTTAAATTTAGATTATGGAGGAATACCCTTCATATGTGGATGGTTCCATAACTATGGTCATCTTCCAACAGAATGCACCCATTCAGTCTATAGGAAAATCTAGGGTCAAAAGAGGAATACATCTATGGGAGAGGAAAATTCGAAAGATCAGACTCCAAACTCAAAATGTTTTGAGATATTAGAGGGCATTCAATTACATGAATGTTCTAGGGAAGTTGCTACTCATCCTGTTGTTCCAAAGTCTGTACTTAAGGCTAGGAAGTATAGAGTCTAGGCATCCAGAAAAGGGTAAAAGATAAGGGAAGGAGCAAACAACTGGAAAAGAAACTATAGTTGATTTCTAAGTTGTCTGTGTCTAACTTCCACTTGCCCTTGTGTGGTTATGTCTCGTTCAATGGCTTCCCACAAATGTTCTAGTTCGACTCGGGTGGTTGCAGTTCTTAGGATAGTGTCAAAAAGGTTTAAGGCGATGCTGGTTTGGTCTGAGAGGCCGGGTTCTATGTGAGGTTGCCTTGCAACATGGACAGTCATTTAAGGAACAGAGATTTAAGAGGCTGTTGTTTCTTTTTTTTGTGAGTTGTTGATTCAATTTTTTGATTTATACGAGAGCAAAAGAAATCCCATGAGACAAATTAACAGTTTAACAAATTGGAGGTCGTCTTCCGTAACCGAGTTAAAAATTTGGAACAATGTATGAAACGAAAGAAAAACATAAAGTTGTCAGACAATGTGAGGCATCATTTCGAGAGGAATCTCACGCTGTAACAGAAGAAGAAAAAGAAGAGAGACACTTTAATGAAGCATAAAATATAGAGATCTAAGTAATCCAAAGGTCTTGTACTTGCTAATAGCCGATACAGAGGAAAAGATGCAAATAATTAGATAACTAAAACATGATTGCCACAGTAGAGGTTGTACCAAATTGCAGTCAAAGCATTCATCAAAGATGCATATAAAAATGTCATGAAGCATGAAATAACAGAAGAAAGCACATAACTCAATCTTGACGGAATATGGAGTCTTCAATTTGCTTTGTATTAATTCTCGGCGATGGAAAATTTCTCTATTACAATCTGCCCAAAAGAAAAAGCCCCCCTCCTGGGTTTTTCTTCAAAATGCCTATTTATACAAGCCTAAAAAACACTTCAAATTTCATTCGTTCTAGAAACCTTTGATTACAATTGAGGAAAGGAAGCGTTTCATTTCTTCACTCTTTATCTTCCCCAATGTAGGCGGAACACCTTCCTTTCTTTGCTCTTCTGGCTCCAGAAATAGAATGGATTGACATATGTTGCTATTTAACACCAGAAGCCTGCCCTTTCACTTGCTCAATGCAATTGATGCACCTTTCAACAAATGGGGCTATCAACCTGGAAGGCTCTGCTTGGTTGTTGGCCTCAAAGGTGTAACAACTCTTCGCCAACTGTGGCAACCATTTTCCCACTTGTCGGTCTTCCGTGACGATAGACCGCAATTGTAGATTTGGCTATACTAGCCATTTGTCCACTTGGACCATATCAACCTGGCTTATTTGGGATATTTCAACTTGCTCCTTTTCTGCATTTTCCTTGATATCTATCAGGTGTTTTGCTATATTGATTTTGCCCAGCGTCCCGACACTGCCTTCCTTATCAAGGTCTAGCAAAGCTTTATTTATCAAGGCGAATTTTTCTTCACAAGAATTTCTCACCTCCTTAGCTCTTCCCCTGCTCTCTGATATATTCTGCTCCCAAGCCTTTAATAATATATTCCCTTTGGTTTGTTCTGCGATGGATAATTTGGAGCTACTGACTACCTCTACGTTCGTTGTGGATATCACAGTATCCTGGAAAGCAACCTAAACTGCCCTAGCTTCTCTTTCTCACAAAAGATATCTTCTAGCATTTGATCTATCGTCTGAAAGTGATGCTGAATAGTTCCCACTTTTGCAAGCAAGTCTTGTTGAGCGGTTGATACCTTCTGTCGTATTTCGATAGCTTGGGCTTGAAAAACCTTTATGTCTAAAACCTGGTTTTCGGCAACATCCAATTTCGATTGTAACTGTATAATTTGCTGCTCTTGCTGGCTTACCTGCGTTTGGCTAATTCGCGCTGACTGGTGCACCTACTCAAGGTCAGATATAAGTTTCTCGATCTCCTGTAGATCATCTATTTGGGCTTGCTCAAGGCTTTTGCTCATCTCATCCTTGGCATTTGCTTCCACCGTAGCCACCTTAGCTTCCAACTTACCGATCAAGAGGTCCTTCTGTTTCAACTGGGCCTTCAAAGTTTTGACTGAGTACTGATTGGTTGTAGCGTAAGCCCCCAGTGTTCCTGCTATCTCGTTGGCAAATTCCTCCTTTTCTACGACCTTTCCTTCTGTCAGGATTTTAAACCTTTTAGCCACTGTGCCCACTTTTTGATACGATTCTTGCTTCACTACGACCTTCCTTTTCTTATCAAATAAAAATTCATTTGGAGGTAACTCTTCCACGAAAATAGGCGTTAGCTCTTCATTGAAAATCTATCCTGCATTGGGATTCCCCTTTGCGAACTGTAAGGGTGTGATAACAGCAATCGGACTGTGATTTCCTTGGATAATTGTTTAGGGGTCGTGTCTATGACTGGATCTTTTAATGTGGTCGGTGAGGTGTCGCTTGCCTTTTGCGAGGGTATCTCAGCTTGACTTAGTACCCGCTTGTCTGGCACAACTGCCTCTGGGTTTTTCTCTCCTCGATCAGGGATTTCAGCTCCCTGTTCTGAGGTATCCTTTTCTTATGTCCCTTCCTGATTTCTCTCCTTGCCAGGACTTAAGTTCTTTGAGCCTTTGGCTTCTGTCTGCTGTATGTCTAGAATTTTTGGGGTTTTCCCCTGTAAAATTGGGGGGAGGCAACTCGTCCGATGCTCCTCGAATTTGAGGAAATTGGCCATATCTCCGGGTGGCAAGGCCTGAATCCAGTTCAAGACTTCAGAGTAGGACGTCGCACCTCGAAAGATTTCATCATGGGGTGAATCCTCGTGTTCATATCTCTCCAGGCCACAATTTGCCAAGTGATTACTCACAACCTTATTTGGGTCATGCTTTTTGAACTCAATGTTCACCAACTTCATTTCCTCCAAATCCGTGGCCTTGGCTTTGGCATGGACAAAATCTAATAAGGAGTACGACCCAATGTGAATAGGGAAGGGTGGCCATACCTTCTTCGACAGTCCTTTGAGCTCCTTGCTTATTCCACCAAGAACAACTTGCCTGGCGATCTCACGACATATTAGCTTATCTGGCAGAAATAACGGAAAAACATGGGGGGAATGGAGGTGTTGAAAACCCTGATGTATGAATACTTTGCTTCTATATACAAATCTGCTACATTACTCAGGTTGGTCGTGATGTTATCTGAAATACGGGGAGGCGTATGGCCGAAGATAACAACATGCATCGATACCATTACCCAGTTAAAAATCTTGTAGATGAAATCTTTGACCTTATCCTCCCAAAGCTTCGAGTGGTAGACATGAATAGGCTCAGCATCAGACAGAGTCCAGCTCCAGCTCATCAATGGTAAAGGTGTCATGAAGTAAATAACGTCCATGATGTAGGTAGACATAAAGAATGAAGATGTTCTCTCGCTGGCTTTCTGCGCTCGATATTCAGTAATTTGACTAGTAAGACTGTCCGACATCAGTTTGGCCCAGTCGAAAGAAAAACCTTCAGTGACTGTATAAATGAGCGACACCCATGGGAGAAAATAGTGAGTTGTGTCCTCCTTCCCGTACAGTCTACAGGCCATCATCGCTACATACTTGAATTGTGGCTCTAAAGAGGAGATTGAATAAATTCCATGAGTATCGGCCCTGAATTTCTCGGAGTGCGAAACCCAGTCTTTGATTAGATCGGATAAATTTTTCCCGAACTGCTCGCATTCCTTCTTTTTGAACTCCTCTAGGAATTCGATATTGTAAATACGATTTGAAGTGGGTGACAATTTATACATTGCCTATAGGTGCTCTGGTCTAAAAGACCCGACTGCTTCCCTTTGTTCGTTGAAAATCGTTCTGGTTAGGAGGTCTACATGGTCCAGTGCCCATCTGACCATATCATAATAGGGGAGAAGCCGTGGCCTTGCTGCTATTTTGTGCATCTCCGCTTGAGCAACGATTTTGTATTTGGTGGACATGTCATCGTTCTCCTCATCGCCGGAATCATCCGAGCAATTTATCACCTCGAGCTGCAGAATATTGGAAATATGCGTCCATGTTTTAATAGTATTGATACTTTGAGGCAAAGTATCAGAAACAATGTCTGAACTTTTCCCTGAGCTCTCGACGACTTCCTTGGGCACTTTTCATGGAGCCATGGTGTATGACCTTGCAATTAGATCCCCTGTCGCAAAAGATTGAAAACATGGACATAAGTTATCTTGGTGAAATAGCTCTGCGCACAGTAGAAGAAAAGCTGAGATAATGAAAGACAACCCTTTGCTTAAACACTTAAGTTCGTGCTAGTCCTTGTCGACAAAACAGTTAAATAGTTTAATGGAAAGATTTTAGCAAATAAGTGGGATCTTTCTGTCATTCACTTCATTGACATTCAAATAAATGCCATAAATATTTGACGACTTGTAACTTGGGAAAAGAGCAGAAACGTTAAAAGCTTCATCCGTAGATCGTACGATAAAAGCTACTCAAGGCATTAATTAATCCAACTTAGCTCCCGTAATTTCGTGCTTTTAGTGCTTTATCCCCTTTTCGATGCTTGTCGTACCGGACAATTTCGCTTCTAGTCTTTGAGACCCAAAAGCCCGAAATTGCGATGGTGCGAGATTATTTATAATTTGCAATTTAACTTAAGCTTTTAATTAACCCATCTTAATTAATGAATATCGCGACTTCGAGGATCGGAGTTACAAAGGTGTTGCGTTTTAAGGCAAGAATTGCCGAGTCGTGAAATCACGATAGAGACTAACTATGGTTTAAAAATATTACTCTTGATATTTACCTGAGTGACTTGAAAAGACTTCGCAACTTCGCATCTCGGAGGTTCGGGGCTTGGTAGGTACATCATGAAATACGCAAGATCCTGAAATTCGGCTTTTGGGCTTAATTATAACCTCTTACTTATTTAGGAAGAAGGGTGGCTCCAACCTTTGAACCAGGAGTATAACAATAAAATAATACGTTCCAACATAGGCTCCAACTAGGGATCTCGTCTCCTTGCGGGACGGGAAGAATAGTATACCAAGTGCCTGTATTGGGTAAATGGAGTCATTAACCTGTTTTTGTGAAACTTGGTTTCAAGGAGGATATAGAGGGAACTTTGAGGTTTCAACTTTATTTCCGGAAAACTTTCAAAACTCGACATGCTTTCAAAACTCGACTACAGTCCATTCAAAAAATTTCCCTTTCTTGAGACTGACATCGGGTCTGCTTAAGATGGTCCAAACGATCTTAGGAAATTTTACAGGTGCTGTAGGTTTTAGCTTGCATCAAAACGAAGCAAATTCCATGCTTTAAATCAGGGAGACCTACATGAACTTGGGTTGTAGATCCAGTTTTGAAAAGGCTAGTTACCAGAGTGTAATATGATTTATGTATGACAGCCTTACAGATATCTTAGATATTGCTTCACTGCCAGCGAGCCTTTTCAGTACCCCGGTGAAGTTATCTGGTTCCCTTTATTGAATTTCCTTTCACCACTCCAAACTGTGATTTTGCATTTAAATGCTGAGATGAGGGCAATCATTTTATGAATTTCCTTTCATCATCTCTTTAGACTAGATGGGGGCAATCAATTATGAATTTCCTTTCACCATCTGTCCTATATTTTACTTTTGGAAAATGAAGTGGGGGAAATCAATTTGGTATAAAGTACACCAGGGGTGATATCTATGTAATATTCGCTACAGTGGCCTGTCACCTTGCTTTGAGCACTCTGGACCAACTTTCTCTTGACCTTCAAAACGTCCTAGTCCGCAGGAATTTTATGGGATAATTTATTTCCAGGGGTCTTCCTTTGAGAAAGTCTTAACCATTTGAAACCTGTTAAAAGACATGAGATAGTCAGGATCAACCTATGCATAACTTTGTTTCAACAGGAGACCGAGGTGTCGTGAAGGTCAACTCATTTTCTAATATTCGTTCGCCAGTTTCCAGAACTAAAGTGTAACCTCTTCTTCCTCTGTGGAGGGTATGGGAAGATGTCAGAGCTTAAGGAGAGGAGGCCAGGGATGAAAAGGAAAAAGGAGAAGGCTTTGGACTTCAAAAAACCGGACGTTGACACGCAGTCCTGACTCTTGGAAACCCTTCTCTCTCTTTTTTCTTTTTAGGTGAGCCCTTTTAGAATCCACAGTAAAAGTTGTTATTTTAAAGACATGTCAGGTGAATATATCATACTCGTGAGACCATGCTACTTCTAAGTGATATTCGTTTACCTTACCATTTCGTTCTCTTCTAAAAAAATTTGTCACCTGTTCCAGGTGAGTCAATTTCCTGATACATTAGCGTCTGTTTTCTCCTTTTGTTGTTTGGGTTGTAAGCCAGAATCCTGTAAGGAACAACATGAAGAGTATCAGGCCTTTGAAGATTTATGGGATTCGATGTGTTGGAAATTTCATATCTCTACTTCCAGGAAATCACTAACCTGTTTTATTTTCGATGGAAGTGAACTTATCGAAAAGATAAAAAAAGTAGAAAACACAAACCGGTATATACAGTGGAGATTTAGAACTCAATTATTGCATATAGTGCTTTAAATGATGCCCGTTGACATGGGCGTTGAGGATTTTACCGTCCAAATTCTCTAACAAAAATGAATTGGTCCCTTCAGAAGATGAGACTTTGAGCGGTCCATACCAGATATGATCAAATTTACCATGTTTTGTTGAGTCTTCCCTTCTAGCATCCCATTTCAAAACCAAATCGTCGGGGAGGAAGTCTTTGTTTTTGGCCTTATGGTCGAACAATGTTTTCATGTTGTCGTGGTATTTTTGCATCCTTTCGTCCACCTCGGTCCTGTGCTATTGGACCTCAATCAACTGATTTATTCTTCTTGTGACATGGTTTGGCTCTTCTTTCTCATCTTGCCAGAGCTTCATCACAGGGAGCGCTAGGTTTATAGGTAGTACCATGTCAGTCCCGTATACCAGTTGGAAAGGTGAAGTGCCAATAGATTTCTTCGTGCCTATCCGATTTGCCCACAAAGTGTACTTGAGATGCACATGCCAAGATTTTTTGTTTTCACTCAACACTTTCTTAATTATGGTAATTAAAATTTTATTTGATGATTCAGCTAACCCATTTCCTTGAGGGTAATATGCAGTGGAGTGGCCCAATACGATATTATATTTTTGGCAAAAACTAACCATTGTCATAGACTTGAATTCCTGGGCATTGTCCGTGACTATCTTTCAGATATAGCCGAATCTGGACAGTATGTTCTCTTCCAGGAAATCTATAACCATTGAATCGGTCACCTTTCTAGTCGGAATGGCCTCCACCCATTTGGTGAAGTAATCTATGGCAGTCATGATTCATTTATGTTGAGCACTGGAATATGGGTTGATTTCGCCTATAAAATTCAATCCCCAAATTTGAAAGGGGGCTTCTAGTTTTACCGGGACCAGAGGTAGAGCTGGGAGTTTTTGTTTGCCTGCGAACAACTAACAAGGGTTGCAGGCTCTGAATTTGTCGTTGACATTTGAGAATAGCCTAGGCCAATAATATCCCTCTCTTAGGATTTTATAAGCTGTCGCCCTCCACGCGTGATGTCCTCCACATACCCCTTCGTGAAATTCATTTATGACCTTTTCTGTTTCAGATTCCACTAGACAAACCAATAGGAATCCTAATGGGTCCTTCCAATACAATTTGCTTTTGGATATACAATACTTCACCGCATGTAGCTTTAGTGTCCTGGCCTTAGATGGAGACAGATCATCAGGGCACTTCAGGGTCAATAAGTAGGAGATTATGTCTTTATACCAGCTTGATGAAACAAACCTCTCTTCGATTTTAGTCACAGATATTTGGTCATCGAAAGCATCTATGTCCACATCTTCTTCATATTCCTGCAGGTTATTTATCCCGAGTGCTTGGAAATTCATTTAAGCCATGAGCTTAGCCAAACCCTGTCCTTTTACCAGTTTTGTTGGCTTCACTTCTAGATCGAATTCTTGAATATTGATGAGCCACCGACCCCTCTTTCCATCACTATCGGGTTGTACCAATATGTCTTTTACAACATAGGTAGGTACATATGCTATCACCTTGGAGTGTAGCACGTAAGTCCTGAAAGCTTTTAGCACCTTTACCATAGTGTATGCTTGTTTTTCCATTATATCATATTTTAATTCGACATCTCTGAGACTTTTACTGAAGAATGTTATCGGTTGCTCGAAACCTTCCTCATTTTTTTGGAGGAGTACCACCGCAATTGTGTGTTCAGATGTGAATGAGAAAATCAAAAACTCCTTCAGGTAGTCAGGGCTCGCTAGTACAGGTGCTTAGCTTATAACTTTCTTTATCCGGGCAAATGACGCTTTGGCTTCGGCCGTCCATTTGACTGCGCTATTTTTCTTGAGCATATCTGTGATCAATTTCACGATTTCAACAAAATTCAGAATGAACCTTCTCAAAAAATTTATTTTTCCTAAAAAAGACTGAATTTCTTTAACGTTTCTAGGAATATTTATGGTGTCTATAGCTTCAACACTTTTGGGATCAATTTTAATTCCATCCTGAGACACTATATGGCCCAAGAGTTTACCTTCTTGCATCGCAAAATGAGACTTTTTGGGGTTCAAGGACAAACCAAACTTTCGACATTTCTTGAACGTTTGCTGGAGGTGTATCAGGTGGTCTTCATCAGATTTAGAGAACACAGTCAGGTCGTCGAGGTAAATAACCACGAATCTGTCTCTTTCACCAACGAAGGCGATGTCCATAAGCTCTCTGGAAGGTGGCACCTGCGTTCATCAAACCAAAAGGCATTTATGAATGTACCCCAAGGCGTAGTGAAAGCGGTTTTTTCCTTATCCTTTTTGTTGACCGCGATCTGATTGTAACCCGAAAACCCATTGATCATCGACATTCTATTAGCACCAACTACCTTTTCTAAGACGTGATCCATCTTGGGTAGAGGATAATTGTCCTTGAGAGAGGATTTCTTTAGGTTTCTGAAATCTAAGCACAGTCTGATTTCCCCACTCTTTTTCCTGACCGGTACTAGGTTCGCCACCCAGTCAGAGTACCTAAGAGGCATGATTATTTTTGTATCTAAGAGATTTTTCAATTCTCTTTCGACCACGGGAAATAAAATGGGGTTGATTTGTCTGAGCTTCTGTCTGAACGGTTTAACTCCCGGTTTCAAAGGTATCTTATGTTCGATCACAAAGGTGTCGTAGGTTCTCAACTCATCGTAAGTCCATGAAAAAACATCCTTGTACCGCCCGAGTAAGTTTTCATACTTGATTTTCATCTCGGGAGGAATGCACTTTGATAGTTTCACTATCCTAGGTTCTTTAGCGGTGCCTACGTCACAGTTTTCGACCTCCTCTGGTTGGGGCTGCAAGGTAGACTTCAGAGGCATGTCATTTTGGTTAAACAACCTTTTTAGAGGTATCAGGCCCTTAGGGATGTGATTATTTTTTAACACTAGCATGCGATGATTTGTGATTTTTTCTTGGAACTCCTGAGGCTCCCCCCCCCTTCCTGCATAAACCAAGTATGGTCATTTTGGTTTTCCTGGTCAATGTGAGTTTCGAAGAAATCATCCACCATTTCCAGAAACTTTCTGATTTGTTCGTCATCTTCGAATACCTGCCAATGTTGTATATTGTTTGGTATGGATGGTCTGTGCCTTACCTCTATGTGGTATTTAAATTTGAAAGCGGCAGGGGGTGCAAAAGTCGACGTTTCTTTGGCCAGTAAATCGACTTGCTGGTTTTGGGCTCGTGGGATGAAATGAGCCTTTATCGATGAAAATAAATTTTCCATTAGATCCCAGGGGTAATTTTTGTAGGACCTCAGTCTCGGGTGCTTGGCCTGGTACTGCCGATTTACCTGCTTCACAATCAGTTTTGCATCCCCATAGATATCTAATTTCTTTATGTTTAGCTTCTTGGCAGCTTCCAGTCCCAAGACTAGAGCTTTATATTCGCATACATTGTTTGTGTAGTCTATGTCCCACTGTAGCCTGTAAGAGAAAGGGACAACAAATTCATTTTCAGGTGCTACAAAAAGCATGTCCGCACCTGCTCCTTCACACGACAAACCACCATCGAAAAACATTTTCCAAGTTCCACTGCTATACATATTTTTAGCTGTCTTTTCAGTTTTGATTTCATCAACATAACTTTCTTCCGTACAATTATTTTCACAATCGTCAAAAGATAGAATACAATTTCCCAGGTCTTGATCGACAATATAAATAGGGTAATTGTTAGGATTCTGAGGATCACTTACCGTATATGCCAACCGTGTTTCCCTGTATAACCGAGTGAACTGCCCGCCAAAAACAGGGATCGTGGCATAGGTCATATCCAGCTGAAGGGATCCCCCGAGCTTGGCTCCCCAAGATCTAGATAATAGAAAACCATACTTCGGGGGTATATCAACGACAAATACATCCATTAGGACATTTTTTAGTAGACTCTGGGCGAGGGAGACTACTAAATCTTTCATCATGCCCATGCACTTAACTCTCCTCGAATCGAATGAGTAAAGATCTCCATAGGGTCTGGTGATTTCGAGGCCTAGTATATCCATAATGGATTTGGGTATTACATTATGAGAGGTCCCAGAGTCCAACATACAATTATGCAACAACCGATTGTGCACTTTCAGGGTAATATAGAAGGGGACGATGGTATCTCTGGCACCTTCAGAATGTGGACCAAAAGTGATATTAGCTTATCACCTTCCAGATTTATCACGTCAGACTGACTCTCTAAATCTGAAAAATTTATCATCTTCGTTATTTGCTTTTGGTACATAGGATTTTTCGCAAACTTGACCAAAGGTATTGGTATCTTGATCTTATTTATCTCGTTTTCTAGGCATAAACTTCCCGCAATTTTATCTGTTTCCTTGGCTGAAACTTCAAACTCTTTCCTATCCATTTTATTTGTTTGCACTGCTTTATTTTCAATGGTTCTGGGCATTTCAGGTGTCCGTGTTTCAACTGTATTAGTTCTTCTCTCTTGGGTTTCAACTTCCGTTACGTTGATATTCTACGAGTCTACCCCTTTGCTATTTCACGTTGCGGTCTCTTTCTGGACGGGCTCGTAAGTTTCGCCCCTAGGAAAAATTTTCTTGGGTTGAGAAGTCGACACAGGTTTGTTTTTAGGCCTCAGATTGTATTTATGTTGGAGCTTAGCCATTATGGTGTCGACCATTCCTTGATAAGCGAGATCATCAGCGTTGTTTAGGTTATTATCTGCACCTCATGATTGTTCAATGTTTAGAGATTTCTCATAATCTTCTTTCGTCAAGTGAGGTTGTATACAGTCATCGCCTAAATTGCTTACGTCTTCTTCCAAATCCTCGAACTCTTGCATATCATTTCCTCCAATAAAATTTTCATTTTTAAGAGGTGTTTGAATTTTTTGATCTTCATTTTTAATCTGCCTTTGTTGAGTCTGAGGATTGGGGTTTCTCCTGAATTCTCTCTTAACGAATTGATCAGATTTGGATTGGTCTAGCTCCATTCTTGAGATTTTGTTTGATAGCTCTTTTATTATCCATGTCGTCCATTTTGTCATCTGAGGACCTTCCAGATCCAGAGGGACCCACTTGTTCTCTAAAACATCTGGTTTCCCTGTTTCCCGTTTTGATTTTCGTTTTTAATTTACCCAAAGCCATCATGTTTGACTCAATTTCCACAACGTCATCTTGCATTCAGGTTAAGTCGACCCCTCTCCTATCTCTTAATAGTAGAGCGAAATCCGGTTCAAAATCTCCTGCGAACATTACCTTGGCTGCAGGTTGGGATGGTTTAACTTCAACCGCGATATTATTGTACAATTTGTTAAATCTTTGGATAAATTCCATAACAGTTTCAGATCCCTTTTTCTTTAAAGACCCGAACTCAGTCAAATAGTACAAATGATCCTTTCTTTCGCCCCATTGTTTGAGAAAAAGGTCTTCTAGTGCATCGTAGGATAATATTGAACTCAGGGGCAAGCTACGAAACCAAGTTCTTACCTGTCCTTCGAAGGTTTGGACAAACAAACAGGAATACACGTCCTCATGTTCAAGACTTAGAATATCAACGAATTGATCGAAGAAGTTGATATGCTTGGCTGCAGTTAGATCCCCTTCTCTTGTGAACTTGGGTAAGTTTTTCATATAGTTTTCGGGTAAATCATGGAGGGGTACAGGAAGGACCAAGGGAGCGTATCTAGCGGCCACTTTGGGGAAAACCCAGGGGGGCGGTTGTTGGCCTTGACCTCCTTCTCCCCCTGCTCCTCCTCCAGCGACAGCCATGGATGACCTAGGAGAGGAAATTAGTGTGTTATAAAGAGGGTTGGCGAAGAAGTATAGAGACTCTCTAGCTTCCCCAGGGTGGAGGAGGAAAAAGTCGGGGAAATTTTTAAGAGGGGAGGTGAAAGTTGGAAAAGGGGGAGAGGGTAAATGAGGACTCGGTTCCTCTGACTTGCAGGATATATAAATGGGAGAACCCATTGGTGTCGAATTCATGGGCATGAAAAATTCTTCGAGGCCTTGAGTGACAGAGAGGTTTATATTGAGAGTCGATGGAATATCGATAGATATGAGATTTACGGTAGGTGTGTCACCCATACTATCATAAGAGGTAATCAGAGAGGTCTCGGTCTTAATCTCGGGTATGATTTGCTCAGAATTTAGGGTCTTGGCTTCGACAACACTGTCCAATGTTTTTCCGAGAGAAGGTTCTCGTGAGGACGAAGGTTCAAGAAAGGTCTTATCTTTAGACTGAGTAGGCTTGGGTTGGTAAACAACAACGTTTTGTTTGAAAATACCCCTTGGTTTTAGTATTTTTTCGGGGTCGAAAACTGGCATGATCTGTTTAGCATCTGGGTTTTGTCTGGTGTTCCTTCGAAAGGATGCCAGCTTAATGAAAAGTGGAGTCGCCAAGTGGATGATGAAGGTTTATCCTTAACAAGGTGTTTTCTCTTTGTTCGCTATCAAAAATGAAACTTGGAAATGTCATTCTCTCAGGGGAAAGTGACTACGATTCTCCGTCCTCGGCAATGGCACTAGAAAGATGTTGTTACAAAGTCTGTACTTAAGTCTAGGAAGTATAGAGTCTAGGCATCCAAAAAAGGGTAAAAGACAAGGGAAGGAGCAAACAATTGGAAGAGAAACTATAGTTGATTTCTAAGTTGTTTGTGTCTAACTTCCACTTGCTCTTGTGTGGTTATGTCTCGTTCAATGGATGTCCACGAACGTTCTAGTTTGATCCAGGTGGTTGCAGTTCTTAGGATAGTGTCAAAGAAGTTTAAGGCAATGCTGGTTTGGTCTGAGAGGCCGGGTTCTATGTGAGGTTGCCTTGCAACATGGACAATCATTTAAGGGACAATGATTTAAGAGGCTATTGTTTTTTTTTTTGTGTGAGTTGTTGATTCAATTTTTTGATTTATACGAGAACAAAATAAATCCCATGAGACAAATTAACAGTTTAACAAATTGAAGGCCGTCTTTCGTAACTGAGTTAAAAATTTGGAACCATGTATGAAACAAAATAAAAACATAAAGCTGTCAGACAATGTGAGGCATCATTTCGAGAGGAATCTCACGCTGTAACAAAAGAAGAAAAAGAATAGAGACACTTTAATGAAGCGTAAAATATAGCGATCTAAGTAATCCACATGTCTTGTACCTACTAATATCCGATACAAAGGAAAATCTACAAATAATTAGATAACTAAAACATGATTGCCACAGTAGAGGTTGTACCAAAATGCAGTCAAAGCATTCATCAAAGATGCATATAAAAATGTCATGGAGCATGAAATAACAGAAGAAAGCACATAACTCAATCTTGACGGAATATGTTGTCTTCAATTCGCTATGTATTAGTTCCCGACAATGGAAAATTTCTCTATTACAATCTGCCTAAAAGAAAAGCCCCCCTCCTGGGTTTTTCTTCAAAATGCCTATTTATACAAGCCTAAAAAACACTTCAAATTCCATTCGTTCTAGAAACATTTGATTACAATTGAGGAAAGGAAGCGTTTCATTTCTTCGCTCTTTGTCTTCCCCCATGCAGGAAGAACACCTTCCTTTCTTTGCTCTTCTGGCTCCAAAAATAGAACGGATTGACATCTATCACTATTTAACACTAGAAGCCTGCCCTTTCACCTACTCAATGCAATTGACGCACCTTTCAACCAACTGGGCTATCAATCTGGAAGGCTCTGATTGGTTGTTGGCCTCAAAGGTGTAACAACTCTTCGCCAACTATGGCAACCTTTTTCCCACTTGTTGGTCTTCCGTGACGATAGACTGCAATTGTAGATTTGGTTGTACTAGCCATTTGTCCACTTGGACCATATCAACCTGGATTATTTGGGATATTTCAGCTTGCTCCTTTTTTGCATTTTCCTTGATATCTATCAGGTGTTTTGCTATATTGATTTTTCCTAGCGTCTTGACACTGGCTTCCTTATCAAGGTCTAGCAAAGCTTTATTTATCGAGGCGAATGTTTCTTCACAAGAATTTCTCACCTCCTTAGCTCTTCCCTTGCTCTCTGATATATTCTGATCCAAAGCCTTTAATAAGATATTCCCTCTGGTTTGTTCTGCAATGGATAATTTGGAGCTACTGACCGCCTCTGCGTTCATTGTGGCTATCATAATATCCTGGAAAGCAAACCAAGCCACCCCAGCTTCTCTTTCTTGCAAAGAGATATCTTCTAGCATTTGATCTATCATCTGAAAGTGATGCTAAATAGTTCCCACTTTTGCAAGCAAGTCTTGTTGAGCGGTTGATACCTTCTGTCGGATTTCGATAGCTTGGGCTTGAAAAAACTTTATGTCTAAAACCTGGTTTTCGACAACATCCAATTTCGATTGTAATTGTATAATTTGTTGGTCTTGCTGGCTTACCTGCGTTTGGCTAATTCACGTCAACTGGCGCACCTGCTCAAGGTTGGATCTAAGTTTCTCGATCTGATGCAGATCAACTATTCGGGCTTGCTCAAGGCTTTTGCTCATCTCATCCCTGGCATTTTCTTCCCTCGTAGCCACCTTAGATTCCAACTTACCGATCAAGAGGTTCTTCCATTTCAACTAGGCCTTCAAAGTTCCGACTGAGTATTGATTGGTTGTAGCGTAAGCCCCCAATGTTCCTACTATCTCATCGGCGAATTCCTCCTCTTCTACAACCTTTCCTTCTGTCAGGATTTTAAACCTTTTAGCCACTGAGCCCGCTTTTTTATATGATTCTTGCTTCACTACAACCTTCCTTTTCTTATCAAAGAAAAATTCGTTTGGAGGTAACTCTTCCATGGAAATGGGCGTTAGCTCTTCATTGAAAATCCATCCTGCATTGGGATTCCCCTTTGTGAACTGTAAGGAGGTGATAAAAACAATCAGACTGTCGATTTCCTTGGATAATTGTTTAGGGGTCATGTCTGTGACCGGCTCTTTTAATGTGGTCGGTGAGGTGTCGCCTGCCTTTTGAGAGGGTATCTCATCTTGACTTAGTACCCGCTTGCCTGGTGAAATTGCCTCTGGGTTTTTCTCTCCTCGATCGGGGATTTCGGCTCCCTGTTCCGAGGTATCCTTTTCTTGTGTCGCTTCCTGATTTCTCTCCTTGCTAGGACTTGAGTTCTTTGAGCCTTTGGCTTCTGTTTGCTATACGTCTGGAATTTTTGGGGTTTTCCCCTATAAAATTGGGGGGAGGCAACTCGTCCGATGCTCCTTGAATTTGAGGAAATCAGCCATATCTCCGTGTGGCAAGGCCTGAATCCGGCTCAAGACTTCAGAGTAGGACCTTACACCTCAGAAGATTTCATCATGGGGTGAATCCTCATGTTCATATCTCTTCAGTCCACAATTCGCCAAGTGATTACTCACAACCTTATTTGGGTCGTTATCTTTGAACTCAATGTTCACCAACTTCATTTTCTCCAAAGTCGTACCCTTGGCTTTGGCATGGACAAAATATAATAAAGAGTACGACCAAATGTGAATGGGGAACGATGGCCATACCTTCTTTGACAGTCCTTTGAGCTCCTTGATTATTCCACCAAGCATAGTTTGCATGACGATCTTGCGACATATTAGCTTATCTGGCAGAAATAATTGCAAAACATTGGGGGGAACAGAGGTGCTAAAAACCTTGATGTATGAATACTCTGCTTCTATATACCAATCTGCTACATTGCTCAGGTTGGCCGTGATGTTATCTAAAATCTATGGAGGTGGATGGCCGAAGATAACAACATGCATCGGTACCATTACTCAGTTAAAAATCTCATAGATGAAATCTTTGGCCTTATCCTCCCAAATCTTTGAGTGGTAGACATGGATAGGCTCAGCATCAGACGGAGTCCAACTCCATCTCATCAATGGGAAAGGTGTCATGAAGCAAATAGCATCCATGATGTAGGCAGACATAAAGAATGAAGATGTTCTCTCGTTGGCTTTCTACGCTCGATATTCAGTAATTCGACTGGTAAGACTGTCCGACATCTGTTTGGCCCAATCGAAAGAAAAACCTTCAATGAATGTATAAATGGGCGATACCCATGGGAGAAAAAAGTGATTTGTGTCCTCCTTCCCATATAGTCTACAGGCCATCATCGCTACATACTTGAATTGTGGATCTAAGAGGAGATTGAATAAATTCCATGAGTATCAGCCCTGAATTTCATGGGGTGCGAAACCTAGTCTTTGATTAGATCGGATAAATTTTTCCCAAACTGCTCGCATTCCTTCTTTTGGAAATCCTCTAGGAAGTTGGTATTGTAAATATGATTTGGAGTGGGTGACAATTTATACATTGCCTGTAGGTGTTCTAGTCTGAAAGACTTGACTGCTTCCCTCTATTCGTTGAAAATCATTCTAGTCAGGAGGTCTAAATGGTCCAGTGCCCATCTGACCATATCATAATAGGGGAGAAGTCATGGTCTTGCTGCTATTTTGTGCATCTCTGCTTGAGCAACAATTTTGTATTTGGTGGACATGTCATCGTTCTCCTCATCGCAGGAATCATCCGAGGAATTTATCACCTCGGGCTGTAGAATATTGGAAATATGCATCCATGTTTTAATAGTATTGATACTTCGAGGTGAAGTATCAGAAACAATGTCTGAACTTTGGCCTGAGCTCTCGACGACTGCCTTGGGCGCTTTTTGTGGAGCCGTGGTGTATGACCTTGCAATTAGATTTCCTGTCGCAAAATATTGAAAACACGGACAAAAGTTATCCTGGTGAAATAGCTCTGCGCACAGTAGAAAGAAAAACTGAGATAATGAAAGACAACCCTCTGCTTAAACACTTAAGTTCGTGCTAGTCCTTATCGATAGAATGGTTAAATAGTTTAATGGAAATATTTTAGCAAATAAGTGGGATCTTACTGTCAATCACTTCAGTGAAATTCAAATAAATGCCATAAATATTTGATGACTTGTAACTTGGGAAAAGAGTAGAAACGTTAAAAGCTTCATCGGTAGATTGTATGGTAGAAGCTACTCAAGGCATTAATTAATCCAGCTTAGGTCCCTTAATTTCGTGCTTTTAGTGATTTATCCCCTTTTTGGCCCTTGTCATATCGGACGATTTCGCTTCTAGTCTTTGAGACCCAAAAGCCCGAAATTGCGATGGCGCGAGATTGTTTATAATTTGCGATTTAACTTAAGCTTTTAATTAACCCATATTAATTAATGAATATCGTGACTTTAGGGATCGAAGTTACAAAGGTGTTGCGTTTTAAGGCAAGAATCATCGAGTCGTGAAATCACAGTAGAGATTAACTACGGTTTAAAAAGATTACTCTTGATATTTACCTAAGTGACTTGAAAAGACTTCTCAACTTTGCATCTCGGAGGTTCGGGGCTTGGTAGGTACATCGTGAAATACGCGAGATCCAGAAATTTGACTTTTGGGAACCTCTTACTTATTTAGGAAGAAGGGTGGCTCCAACCTTTGAACCAGTAGTATAACAATAAAATAATATGTTGCAACACATCCTTTGGAATCAAGGCATCCCAATGACTTTTCAATGGATGAACCCTTCATCTATGAGGACTACCAATTTTCTTCAAGTAAGTCTAAACAATCCTCATTATCAAATAAAAGGAAATCATATGAAAATCTTGTTTTGGGGTTCTAGGGTGTAGCTTTTGATATCAAAGAATGAGAACCTTGTTGGCAGCCAACGATTTTCTTAACTTCTTATGTCATTTAAACGATCTATCTAGCTGCCTAACTAGGGTCACGAATTTTTATGAGCAATTTCCAAAAAATGACAGTTGTAAGTTGTCGCCTTTTTCTATTGACTATTTATGCTTTGTTTTCATGATTGAAAGCATGAAAACTTGCGACTGTGATTATCTTCCTACTCTATAATATCACTAAAGGGAAATTGTTCATATAGTTTTGGTCACTTGCCATGAAGGTGTTACTCTCTCTGTTTTGATCTTTTCAATTCCAAGCTTGCTTAAAAGATTGATGGTTTTAATAACAAAGGACCCCCACGATTTGATTGTTTGTATGGCTTTGGTTTTATTTTTGGTTACTTTTCCTTTATAAAACCTTTTGATTTTATTTATTTATTTTCAACTCACCCAAACTTTGTGATCAAACCCACGATGAGTGCATTCATTTTCGTTTTAAATGTTATGGTCCTAGCTCGTACTATATGCAAAGGTGGCATATGATTTGATTGACTACCATCATTCCTACGCATGGCCTTGGGATTCAAAAAACCTCCTTCACATGCGTTTCAATTAAACGCCCATCTCATCGCATCAGTCTCTACAATGTTCATTGTTTGGCTTGGGGTTATGGCTTTGTTTTGTTTCCACAAACCCTCCCTGTGAGCAGTGTATGATTTGTTACCTTTTTATCTGTATGGAAGGCACTCCGGTTCATAATCTTGTTTGTTCTGATGAAACTGCCACACAGTCAAGGTGTGAGATCTGTCTATCATGGATTGACAGATATTATTTTGATATCCCAATTCTACAGTCTCGGGTTAAGGCTTTAAAAGATCAGATCGATGTTTTGAAAAGTGAAAACCACAGACTTGAATCTTTCGTCCAAGGGAAAGAAAAGTGTGTAAAGACTACAGGTCACGTGATATTCAAAAACGTTGAGGCTGCTACAACCATTGTAAATTCCAAGGTTTCCTGATATGAGTTGATTTCATTGGTTTGAGGTATGATTCTTAAATTAGTATCATGTTTGATTTTGTTCTTAATTTAGATTATCTTGTTTGGTAAATAAACTACATTTTATTATTAGATTTGTTTGTTTTATTCATTAAATAAAAGATTTCATTTACTAAGATAACTAGCTACAGAATCGCAAGATTTTGTAGCCAGTTATGTTAATTCGAATTGTGTGAATTAATGGTTAGAAATGTATCTAAAATATTTATATTTTCCTCTTTCTTTCAGGATATTCAGGAATCCATGATTACAAATTCGTTTGGAGCATCCTTGAGACCTTACAGTCATATATTTAATGCTTTTTGTATAGACAGAAATGAACTGTTGTTAGTTTTGGAGGATTAATTAGGATTAGGGTGGTTGCATCCCCCTTTATTTTTTGAAACAAATTTTTGATCTCAAGAACAGAAACAATTATATTTTATGAGGCCTTTATGAACTCATCATTTTGTACTCAGAGGCATCTTGGCTTTGAGTTTATTGTGAACAACTTATGCTCAAGTTTAAACATGACAAATATTTACTTTATGCTTTAGTCATCTGTGAATGTTGTTGTGATCTACAATTTGTTTATTTTGGTAATTGAATGACTGTAGATAGCTTTAGTCTTCGTAGATTGTTTTGTTGTCAAGATAGTTTCTCTTTACGTTTCACGATTTATGCTTCAGTTTTATCAAAAAAATTGAATGATATTTCAATTCATATTATGAGGTTCACCTTAGATATGAGGATTGATTAAATGCGAGATGTAGCTGTAGGATTTATCTCATGTGCTATTACTTGCATGTCTATTATATCACTGTAATTATTCTGCGTGATGTTGTTTTATCAACTAAATACACCATTCAAAGCACAAGTTTAACATTTGTACCAAACAGTGCGAAGATACACAACATATTTATCTCGTGGATGGATTGATGCATGATTTACGCAAACAGTTGGACGCATATTCCTCAAGTGATTAATAGGTTAGTCTTTCCTTTTATTTCGTTTACTTGCTTATTATAGAAGTTCTTATGTACAGTATAATTTGCACTGTCTATATCTTTCTGTTTAATTAAGTAGATTAATATTAGATCTTATGAATGCATATAAACAGGGAAACAAAACAAAAAAGAAACAAAAAGTGCTATTTTTATTTCTATCAAAAGGACCATTATACATTCGATTTTTTTATGAGTTTAGATCAAAATTCATTATCTGTATATATTGTATATAAGATCTGATAAATAGAACTATTATATGAATGTTATTTAGATAAACTGTATATATAATATTAGTTGTACATATATACTTTAGTGATTAGTGATTAGTGAGTTAATTTTGTTTCTTTCATTTATTTTTACGTTTCCTTTAGGACCTTAGATTGGCCAACATAGCCATTAAACCCATCAGAGTGGATCAATCCAAACGGCTTGGGTTAATTAAAAAACCCCGTACCGGGTTCACTCTTCCAAGTTGACAAGCGGTCAATTTCGCTCATCAACAAATGATGCTAGGAGGGCCTGAATACTATTGATGGCACGTGGAGGTCGCAAGACTTCCCCCCCCCCACACCCGCTCACCTATAATGACAAGAAGTCGTTCTGACGACAACATTGTTTCCCAAACAACAAACACATCAAACGACAATCCACAGATAGTTGTTAAACCAGTAACACCAAACCCCACAGGGTTCGACATTCAAGAAATTGTTCGTCAGTCACTCCTAAGAACACATGGTGCTTTGGCCCGCATCAGACAACCAGGTTGGCCGTTGAACCAACCATTAGACTTCTCTGATATTAGGGAGCAGCTTGAAGGCACTGGTATTACATTAAACACTACTGATCCAGATCATATCCCCGCTCCTATAGCAGGAGGATTTGGTATTCCACCATCACCACCCCCTTCATCTCCTTCTTCTTCAGGAGAAGAGTCATCCGATGAAGGCAACTCTTCATATCAGCCTTTGACACCACCCACAACTATGGAAAATCCGAATAATCCCGCCAGGCCTTGGCTCGATCAAGATGCAGTGGCCATACCTGGACCCCAACATCCTTTTCCTAAACATCTGGAGAAATGGCTCCCTAAATTCGTTCTAGACTCCAAGCAGATCGCCGAGGATCATATTAAAAAATTCATGCTATCCATCAGACCCCGAAGCGTAGAACACAGAGACGTAGTGTGTAGAATTTTTCCCCATACATTTGAGGGCAATGCCTCTACCTGGTACTTCGCCCAACAGCCCCATACCATTGCATCTTGGGAAATATTCGAATCCTGTTTCCTTGAGAAATTAGGAGACAACAAGTCTCCTGAAGTCCTAGTCATGGAACTCTCTAGTTTGAAGGTGAACCCCAAGGAAAAAATTAAAGACTTTAATCAAAGGTTCCTAACACTAAAGAATTGAATCCCCACAGATTCAATGCTTGTTAAAAATCTTATCGTCGCATACTACACAAAAGCCCTACACCAAAACATTGCAATCTGGGTTAAAAGGTCCAAGAAAGCAACCTTATTAGAAGCCTTCGAAGAGGCGAGCCAAATCGAGAAATATATTCTCAGCCTGAAAGAAAATATCTCTAACGAAGGAGAAACTACCTCATCCTTCAATAAGAAAATCGAAATCCTTCCTAGACCCCCCCAAAACAAAACTCAATCAGATGGTTCTGATTTTGAAAATTTACAAAAGGTTGTTCATAAATTGTCAAATCAAGTAATAGATTTGAGAAGGTCGAAAGAAGAAGCTTCTTCAAGCAAAGGGCCTTACAGACCCCCTTTTAGAAAGCCTTTTCCCACAAACCGACCTAACTCAAATTCTGAAGGCCTAAACCTTGAAAGCTTACAGTTTGCTATCCAGATGATTCTGGAAGCACATGATAACTTAGTTCCTCCAGAGATTCCTGAAGATGTGGCTGAATAAGAAGTAGTGGAAG
This sequence comes from Picea glauca, assembly GCA_000966675.3. Classification (NCBI taxonomy): domain Eukaryota; kingdom Viridiplantae; phylum Streptophyta; class Pinopsida; order Pinales; family Pinaceae; genus Picea; species Picea glauca. The sequence goes on from JZKD02S2401272.1 coordinate 237,861, forward strand.
AGGATGAACCCTCTCCCAACATTTTCAGGCACTTTTCGGATAACATTTTTCAAGCTAATTTCAAAACAGTGCATCCTTACAATACCATAAGTAAAACAACGAATAAATCTTCTCCTGAGATTGGCATTAATGCACCTCAAAAACAACCTAAACCAATTGAAACGAAACAAAATTCAACAGCTCCAAGTTTAGAGTATGATTTGCTTGAAGATCTAAAAAAACTTAAAGCTAATATTTCTGTGTATGAATTGTTGAAATTTCCTTTTCTGCTGCAAAAGATGTTGCAGAACATTGCAGAAAACAACAAAAACAACAGTTTGAACAGTAACAAAGTTGTAGAAAACAAATCCAAATCAGCCCAAAAAGTTTCCGCTAAAACAATGCTAGACCCTGCTGATAAACGAGATCTTGTTGTAAAAAGCGCGACAAATGTAGATAAAATAGTTCCAGGGGCTGCAACTAAAAAACAACAAACTTCTACTGTTAATACTCGCAGAAATGTCCCACCCTTTTTATTGACTTTTGAAATTTTCAATAGGAATGTACATAATTGTATGGTAGATTCAGGTGTGTCGTCAAATGTAATGCCTTGGTCTGTCAGTCAAAAGATCAATGCCGAAGTTCAACCTTCCAGTCTTAAGATTATTCAGCTTGATTGGACCAGTGTTAAAGTAATAGGTGAATTAAAAGATGTACTTATTGGATTGTCATCTAATCCTAAATTCCATCAGATCATTGATATTATTGTCGTTGATATCCCTGAAGTATACGACATGTTTCTAAGTAGAGATTGGTCCGAACAGCTACATGGTTATTTTGCGACAGATTGGTCTCACTTGTGGCTACCCGAGAATGGAAAGCCTAACAAAATCAAGGTCAATCATGAGCGTTATCTCAAGCTTACGGTAATCAATTTAAATGACCCTAATGAACCATTTACTGCTTCTACCAATTCACCCGAAGCACAGGGAATGAACATTTTTTTCGGCAATTTCATCGCTGAAACTTCCACCATTACTAATCCTGAACAATAGTCTGAAATTCTGACATGTACACAACCAACAACCCTCTCTCAGCGGTCACATGCACTTGATGAAAATCAGATTTGGTCTCTTTACTTTGATGGATCTAAATCTAAAGAAGGAGCTGGTGCACGATGTGTGATCATTGATCCAGCAGGTAACAAAACTTTGATCGCTTGCCAGTTAGAATTTGAATGTACAAACAATACGGCTGAATATGAGGCACTCCTGTAAGGACTCAGAAAAGCACTGGATTTGAAGATTCATAATTTGATAGTCTTCGGTGATTCAGAAATTGTCGTTAGACAGGTAAAAAATTGTATTCGCTGTTTATCTCCACACCTAAAGCTATCAAACTGAGGTATGGAATTTGATGAACCAATTTTTTGCATTTAACATTAATTCTATTCCAAGATTGAACAATTATGAGGCTGATTTGTTAGCTAATGTCGCCTCTAAACTTTTTCTTGTAGAAGGCCTTTCTCCGAATGTCTTTTCCGTTGAGTTGTTGTTCAGGCCATCCGTCCTGGACAACATCACGAATTGGAGAGTCTTCGATGACGATCAACAAATCATCAATTTTTTGCACATGGAAGAGACTTTCCAAGGCGCGGTTATTGATGGAGGTACCCACGATGAAAACCTTCACAATTTTACGGTAATACCGGATCCAAGATCTCCGGAGTCAACATCAGATCTGGTAAATTCTATCCCGAAATCTGTGGTAAGATTAGAAAATTTTTATGATTTGCACGATAAATTTAGAAAGTCAGTGATTGTAAAATGAATAGTTCTTCCTTGACACATGAAAAAGTAAATTTAGGAACTAAAGATAACCCACAATGCATCAATTTGGGGATGGGGTGTTCTGAGCAAGAAAAGACAACATTTATTAAGTTGTTTAAAGAATTTAAAGGTGTTTTTGCTTGGACATACGACGATCTAAAAACCTTTGATCCTAACATCATACAACACATTATTCCCATCAAAACCCAAACCCAACCTTTTCAACAAAAGTTAAGAAAGATGCACCCAAAACTTGAACCGATAGTCAGGAAAGAACTAAACAAATTCTTGAGTGCTAAAATAATCTTCCCGGTAAGACATACTCAATGGGTCTCTAATCTTGTCCCTATAAGAAAGAAGAGTGGTGAAATTCGACTATGTGTCGATTTCCAAAATCTAAACCGAGCATCTGATCAGTACAACTACCCTGTGCCTCCCATGGAGCAATTCCTCCAACAGGTATTCGGTTCTGAAATATTTTTGCTGCTAGATGGTTTTTTAGGGTATAACCAAGTCCTTATGTCTCCCCCAGACCAGTTGAAGACTACTTTCCGTACTCCATGGGGTACGTATGCTTACAGAAAGATGCCCTTTGGGCTTATCAATGCCAGTGCCACTTTTCAGAGAGCGATGGATATCGCTTTCCGCGGTCTAATCAATCAATCTATAGTAGTTTATCTAGATGTTGTCACTGTTTTTTCAAAGAATAAAGAAGACCATTTAGTTCATCTAATATCTGTTCTACAACGATGTCGTAAGTACAACATCTCTTTGAATCCAAAAAAAATTGTATTTGCAGTAGAACAAGGCAGACTGCTCAGATTCATTATATCAAGTGAAGGAATGATTATTGACCATGAAAGGACCCAAGTCATTTCAAAACTCCCCCCTCCCTCTTCCAAAAAATCCATGCAATCTTTCTTAGGGCAGATAAATTTTGTTAGAAGGTTTGTTCCTAGTTTTTCAGAAATGGCCAGGCCATTACATAAGTTAATAAAAAAGGATGTACAATACCATTGGGGACCTTTGGAAAGTCAAGCTTTTGATTCCATAAAAAAGGCCATAATAGACGCTCCTTCCTTAATGAGCCCTGATGTTTTGCAGGATTTCACTCTCTACACCTTTGCTTTTGATCGGTCTTACGCCACTGTGTTAACCCAAAAGAATGTTGAAAACAATGAAGTCCCAATTTCCTTTATGAGCTCACCCTTTAAAGGAGTAGAACTTAACTACCCAGCAGTAGATCAACAAGCTTATGCTATTTTCAAAGCAGTAAAACACTTTCAATCTTACCTACTGAAGTCTAGGACAAAAATAATTGTCCCTTACCCAGCTGTCAGAAATTTATTAGTACAGAAAGAACTCGGTGAAAAAAGGGCAAACTGGGTCACTTCCTTACAAGAATATGACCTAGAAATCACTCCGACACAAATTGTTAGAGGCCAAGGTTTATGTAAATTGGTTGTTGATTCAGTTGAAGGGCAACATAATGAAACTGATATAATAATTCAAAATCAGCACAATCAAAATCAGATCTGTTGTACACAAAACCTTACCAGTCCTTGGTATGACGACATCAAATTTTATCTAATGCACGGATCAGCTCCCCGTCACCTTGATCCAAAAAAGAGGAGAGCAGTGAGATTAAAATCTGCTTCTTTTAAGCTGGTAAATGGTATCTTGTTTCGCCAAAATTTCGATGGAATACTTATGCGCTGCTTAGAAAAAGATGAAGCAGATAAAGTTCCATTGGAATTACATGCAGGGGAAGCTGGTGGGCACTTCGGTGGAGATACCACTGCCCACAAATTATTAAGAGCAGGATCTTACTGGCCTACTCTTTTCAAAGATGCCCATGTCTTATGCCACAAGTGTGTGATCTGTCAAAAGGCATCTGGGCAAGTACAAAAGTCAACATTCCCACTACAACCTGTTTCGGTAGACTCCCCTTTTCAGCAGTGGGGTCTTGATATTATAGGCCCAATCAACCATGTATCCTCACAGCAGCATAAATACATCATAGCAACCACATACTACTTCACTAGATGGTCTGAGGCCACCCCGTTAAAAGTGGTAAACACCAGTCAGGTAATATCTTTTCTGAATTCAAATATTATCACTCGTTTCGGTATTCCTGAATGCCTAGTATTTGACAATGCTTCCTATTTTTCATCTCTTGAAATGAGTGATTTCACTTTAGAAAAAGGAATAAAATTAAAGTATTCCACCAGCTATTACCCCCAAGGCAATGGTTTGGCTGAATCGACCAATAAAAACCCGATCAAGATCATCAAGAGAACAGTCTCTAAAAATCATAAAAACTAGCATAATGCACTATTTAATGCAATCTGGGATGATAGGGTGACTCCTAAAATTGTTGTTGGTAATTCCCCCTTTTTCCTCGTTTATGGCAGAGAAGCGATTCTTCCACCACATGTCCTTCTTCCATCTCTGCAGTTATCGCAGAAGGTGCAAGAAGAAAACTGTCCTCCCTTGGAAAGTCGGATTAACGCTTTGCTGAAGTTAGAGGAAGTAAGGGCTCAAGCAAAACAAAAATTGGATCAACATCAATTCATTGTCAAAAAATGGTTCGATTCAAATTCTGCCTTTGACAGAAATTTTGAGATAGGCGATATTGTACTTAAGTGGGACAAACCTCATGAGGGAGAAGGAGAACATACTAAGTTTCAGAACTTGTGGTTGGGACGATTTCTAATTGCTGAAAAACTAGGTCCCAGTTCTTTTCACCTACAGAATCTAGAGGGACATCCAGACACCTTCCCGGTGAATGGTCAGGCTCTCAAAAAGTATTTTGCATAATGAATCTGCCATACACCTTCTGTACATATTTTTTTCTGTTTGGATTTTCTTTGCTTTCCAATTTTTCTTTTTTTTTTTGGTTGTTTTGTTTTAGTTTATCGGTCCTTTTGAGTCAAACATCTTGGTATTACAGTTTAGCTCAGCCAAAGAAAAACACAATACTTCGTTTCAAAAATAACTGTCAAAAGGCTATCAGGACATCTATTGTTGTATTTCTCTGAAATTGTAGTCTGATTAAAGACGACTTTCTATTTGAAAGACGATTTATCAGTTTCAACCTACATTGGAAAGCATTCACGATCATCTTTAAATCTCTTTACAATGTCCCTGTTCTTTAAGAGAGCAACTCAACGATGTCTCCCTGTTCTTGAAAATTAGTTTTATTATTGAGCTATTTTTGGATCTTGATGAAGGACAACAAGAAAAAGGTTAATGTCTGTGATATATAAAGGTGTGTTAAAAAACTGGAATTTTCAGCGTCACCCCGCTCTGTTAAATATATTTAAAACTATATCAGAATGTGAATAAATTCTCAGATGAGTTGTGGGAAGTGTTTGTAAACCCGCTGGGACACTGAACAGGTCTGCTGGCAGCGGGTAAATGCATGCATGACGCCAAGACAACTTCACCAGGGTACTGAACAGGCCATTTTCAGGCATGAATCTTGTTTTGACCATAAGTGTCTTTCATTCTGATCTAAATTTTCTTGACAGGATATAGACGTCAGAATGGGTTAATTGACATCCCTATCGAGGCTATGAACGCATGCTGGCAGCAGTGGCCCTATCAACAATATTGGAGACATTAACTTAAACATCGTGGCTTTCGCGAAGTTTGTCACCATTTTTCGTCTCTCTTAAAACTAAAGTTATCTGAGACTAGACTACGTCATGATCATTAAAGATGTTCGAATGACATTACAGTTATTTTTCGATTTGAAGTGTTTCAGATTTCTCTAACCTGAACTCGTTTGTATTATAGAGATAACTTCTTCTCCCAGTTTGTCTCCATTTTTGGCAGCCAACAATTTTCTTAACTTCTTAGGTCATTTAAACGATCTATCTAGCTGCCTAACTAGGGTCACGAATTTTTATGAGCAATTTCCAAAAAATGATAGTTGTAAGTTGTCGCCTTTTTCTATTGACTATTTATGCTTTGTGTTCATGACTGAAAGCATGAAAACTTGCGACTGTGATTATCTTCCTGCTCTATAGTATCACTAAAGGGAAATTGTTCATATAGGTTTGGTCACTTGCCATGAAGTTGTTACTCTCTCTGTTTTGATCTTTTAAATTCCAAGCTTGCTTAAAAGATTGATGGTTTTAATAACAAAGGATCCCCATGATTTGATTGTTTGTATGGCTTTGGTTTGATTCTTGGTTACATTTCCTTTATAAAACCTTTTGATTTTTTTGATTTTCGACTCACCCAAACTTTGTGATCAAACCCACGATGAGTGCATTCATTTTTGTTTTAAATGTTGTGGTCCTAGCTCGTACTGTATGCAAAGGTGGCATATGATTTGATTGATTGCCATCATTCCTAGGCATGGCCTTGGGCTTCACAAAACCTCCTTCACATGCGTTTCAATTAAATGCCCATCTCATCGCATCAGTCTCTATAGCGTTCATTGTTTGGCTCGGGGTTATGGCTCTGTTTTGTTTCCACAAACCCTCCCTGTGAGCAGTGTATGATTTGTTACCTTTTTATCCAGTATGGCTCATGTCATAAGGATTGAACCAAACGGTATCCAAACCCTGCTCTTATACGACAATGCCAGAGGAGATTTGGAGAGAAGTGGCTGGCTCGTTTTCATTAGGAAGTTTCAGGGTTTCAATTTACAGGTTGCCCGAGATTTCACTTTCTCCTTTGATGGTTGTAGAGAGAAAGTTGGTGATGTGCAACTGGAGGTTACCGAGGAGTTCCTGAGTCAAGCCACAGGGTTACCAACAAGCGGTCAAAGATGGTTTAAAAATGCAAAAGTGGAAGAAGTTCCTTGGACCCTGTTGTTTACATCTCAGAAAATTAAGGGATGCGAAAAAGGTATGCCTATTTCCACTTTGAAAGCTCGTTGGAACGATTTACTTGCTGTGCTAAAGCAGTTCGTCACCTATGAGGGACGTTTTAGATTGGTGTTCTTGTACCAGCTGCGTTTGCTTATGGTGTTTATGGATTTCCCCTTGAACATGCCATTTTACCTATTAATAAGTCTTTATAAAATGGGTAAAAGATACAGGAAACAACGAGCTGACTCTAGTCTTTTCCATCACGACCTAATCAAAATCTTATTGATGCACCAGTTAGAATTACAAAATGATAATTGGGACTTGTTTGTATTGAGAAATGGTTTCTTTGATTCGAATGTTAATGAGGTCGATAAACGCATGGTTGAAGAAACCCTAACTTGCCCTCCAGTGCCCCTCTCACCCATCCAACCATGTATCTCAACCTCCCACAGTGAACCCTTAAGCAAACCAGAGGATTTTCAACAGGTCTATGAGTGGGTTATATATCCAAATGAATGTGTTAAAAATGTAAAGAAATCTATAGGAAAGAGATCTAAGAGTAATATTGATATCAATTTTAAAAACAAAAGAGTTGGCAGGCTAATTTCTAGGAGACTTCGTAATAAGTCGAATTCTCATCTGAGTTCAATCAGTATGATCGAAGTCCACAAAATCTCGGACTCTGAAATCGAGAGATTCCTTGCAGAGGAAGACCCTTCGTCATTTGAGCCATACCATGATCTGCCCTATAACTTCGTTGGCAATTTACTTTCCTGCTTAAAAAACAATCCAGAGTTTCCTAGTGTCAAGTTATGCAGTGGATCTAGTATCTATATGGAAGGCACTCCAGTTCATAATCTTGTTTGTTCTGATGCAACCACCACACAGTCAAGGTGTGAGATCTGTCTATCATGGATTGACAGATATTATACTGATATCCCAATTCTACAATCTCGGGTTAAGGCTTTAAAAGATCAGATCGATGTTTTGAAAAGAGAAAACCATAGACTTGAATCTGTTGTCCAAGGGAAAGAAAAGCATGTAAAGACTACAAGTCATGTGATATTAAAAAACGTTGAGGCCGCTACAGCCATCGTAAATTCCAAGGTTTTCTGATATGAGTTGATTTCATTGGTTTGAGGTATGATTCTTAAATTAGTATCATGTTTGATTTTGTTCTTAATTTAGATTATCTTGTTTGGTAAATAAACTACATTTTATTACTAGATTTGTTTGTTTTATTCATTAAATAAAAAATTTCATTTACTAAGATAACTAGCTACAAAATCGCAAGATTCTGTAGCCACCAGTTATGTTAATTCGAATTGTGTGAATTAATGGTTAGAAATGTATCTAAAATCTTTGTATTTTCCTCTTTTTTTTCAGGATATTTAGGAATCCATGATTACAAATTCATTTGGAGTATCCTTGAGACCTTACAATCATATCTTTAATGCTTTTTGTATAGACAGAAATGAACTGTTGTTAGTTTTGGAGGATTAATTAGGATCAGAGTGGTTGCATCCCCCTTTATTTTTTGAAACAAATTTTTGATCTCAAGAACAGAAACAGTTATATTTTCCGAGGCCTTTATGAACTCATCATTTTGTACTCAGAGGCATCTTGGCCTGGAGTTTATTGTGAACAACTTATGCTCAAGTTTAGACATGACAAATATTTAATTTATGCTTTAGTCATATGTGAATGTTGTTGTGATCTACAATTTGTTTATTTTGGTAATTGAATGACTGCAGATAGCTTTAGTCTTCGCAGATTGTTTTGTTGTCAAGATAGTTTCTCTTTATGTTTCACGATTTATGATTCAGTTTTATCAAAACAATTGAATGATACTTCAATTCATATTATGAGGTTCACCTTAGATATGAGGATTGATTAAATGCGAGTTGTAGCTGTAGGATTTATCTCATGTGCTATTACTTGCATGTCTATTATATCATTATAATTATTCTGCGTCCTGTTTTTTTATCAACTAAATACACCAGTCAAAGAACAAGTTTAGCATTTGTACCAAACAGTGCGAAGATACACAACGGATTTATCTCGTGGATGGATAATTGCACGATTTACGCAAACAGTTGGACGCATATTCCTCAAGTGATTAATAGGTTAGTCATTCCTTTTATTTCGTTTACTTGCTTATTATAGAAGTTCTTATGTACAGTATAATTTGCACTGTCTATATCTTTCTGTTTAATTAAGTAGATTAATATTAGATCTTATGAATGCATATAAACAGGGAAACAAAACAAAAAAGAAACAAAAAGTGCTATTTTTATTTCTATCAAAAGGACCATTATACATTCGATTTTTTTATGAGTTTAGATCAAAATTCATTATCTGTATATATTGTATATAAGATCTGATAAATAGAACTATTATATGAATGTTATTTAGATAAACTGTATATATAATATTAGTTGTACATATATACTTTAGTGATTAGTGATTAGTGAGTTAATTTTGTTTCTTTCATTTATTTTTACGTTTCCTTTAGGACCTTAGATTGGTCAACAAAGCCATTAAACCTGTCAGAGTGGATCAATCCAAACGTCTTGGGTTAATTAGACAACCCTGGACCGGGTTCACTCTTCCAAGTTTACAAGCGATCAATTTCGCTCGTCAACAAACCTGTAATTGACTTCCTTCCTAGCCTTTCAAAAATTTGAACATTTCTTCTCTTATTACCATTCTTGTGTTAGATGAAGGTTGTGTGGATATATCTTCACGTTTTGATTCCTCCAAAAATTTGACTAATGATACAAAAGGCTCTCAGACTTTCATATTCTCGCCTCCCAAGGAATCAATGAACAATAACTTAAGGTCAAGGAGTGAAGGAAACCTAGACTTCCATGTTAAGAAGGCAAAGGGTTTAGGTTTTATGGATGAACTTGGTAAAAAAGGCCATCATAGGGGAAGGGAATCCCTAATGTCTTTGGCTAAAAAAAACACTTCCTCATAAAAAAAAAGTGCTAGATAGCTTTTCTTAGTAGGGGCCCTTAGAGAAAATGTCCCCAAAGTAGGCTCCAAATGTTTCTAATGACCCTAAATTGCAGAGGGTTGAACAACCTTGTTGAGGAAATGGTTTGGATTACCTTACTCAATCATTTTCAGATCTTGCCTGGCTAGGACAAGATAGTTGGGGATGTCACCCGGGGTTTATAGCCTCAAAAAACTCACTCAATCCACAAGTATTAATTACAAGGATTGAGGCTAATTTATAAAATATGTTGCAATATAAAATAATTTTTGTAAAAGCTACTACAATGTACACAGATTTTGCGATAAAGTAAACATGGAGATCAAAAGTGAAAAGTAACCAAGTCACGAATAGACATGTATGAGACATAATAAAAATCTATTTTTTTTCTCATTTTGAGATACCAAACATGTTTTTATCTTTACAAAACCCCTGCGAGGGCATGGACCAAATTCTAATTTGGAGATCCCCAATGAACACCATACAAAAAGATTCCGACAATAAAGTAATATGAAAATTAATAATTTGGATCAACTTGCCACAAACTGCTGCCATCTTGACTCTGCAAGATATCCTTTATCAACCATGAAATTTAATTCACAAATAAACAAGAATACATAAACTATCAAGGATGAATCAATACCTCTAAAACAAGCATATGAAAAGTTTGGTTCAGTCTTGAACCTTGCTGTCGACAATAAGACCCTGCTGTCAAGAAGAGAATTAGGCTTTGAATAAACTCATAAATGAATGAAAAATGAAACTATCTCATGTAACTAAAGAGAAAACATTAGTCTTGTTTTCTCCTTGTATTCTCCTTTGTCTCTTCTTCTCATTGAGCTTTTATTCTTTCCAAATAAGTTGAAGTAGTTCAACTAGTTTCTTTAGTTAAGTTGATTTAACTTAACTATTTTTTAATTTTTTTTGGTAAATGAGTGTGTGAATCTATATTGTGTTATAAGGTTATAGTACAAAACTGATGTATGGGCTCCCAGGATCTGCCTGAACGGAAACCAGATCCGGGGTCCCTAAAATGCAGTATCTGAGAATAAACAAAAAGTGCCTGGGTCGCCACCACGGGAAACCAACCTAGGCTACCATAATACAGTCTAAAAACTTCATCAAAATGTCTAAAACATAGTGGGATTAGCTCCTACTCTGAGAGACATGATCTAGGCGGGTCCTGCGCTAGTCTAGGTTTATGGGGTGCTCTTCATCCCCTTCCTGCAGTGTCGTTTCCTCCTCCCTCTGTTCCACCAGACGTAGCTTTCTAATGCATGCTGGGGTGCCATTTCTGTCGACTGGAGTGATATCTATATGGTGGACATAGCATAGATAGAGATGAAATTTCCTTGCCATCCTTTCCAGTTTCTCCTGTTGTCTTTTTTGGTCCTCCACCAGCCTTTTTACCCCCACCTCTAGGTTACTAAGGCGGTTGATAATTCTTGTGCGCTCTTTCTTCTGCTCTTTGGTTTCCGTCTTGTTGGTCTCTCCCTGGTCCACACACATCTTTCTTATCAGCATTTTGGTTCTCCAATCTTCCTCCATCGTACAGTGGTAGAGGGTTAACCTCAGTTGTGTGGCTCTGGGATCCCGTATCCCCCCTGTTTCCTGGGTTAGTGTTGACCAAGCTTTGCCCCTGCGGGCGTTGTTGATTTTGCCCTCCCATATTTTAATGATATTCTTCCCCTTGGTGTCTATCTTCGTGAGGAAGGTGCTCTTTGCTTCCCTGGCTGCCTGTTCGATTCTTGTCATCCTCTAGGTGCTCTGTGGAAGTTCCTTCCCCTAGGGGCCTCTCTTGCTGCTGGTTTTCTTCATGCGTACCATCTTCACTTGTAGGTGGTGGTTCTTACATTGGGTTCTCTCCCTATTTCGCGTCACCTCCTTTTTGTAAGTAAGGTGGCCACTGTAATTGTGATGCCTCGTTCTGTGGTAAGTTTTGGTGTCCCTACCTTTATGGAGCCAACCCGGCTGTGGTCCCGTCCTTGCAATCATGGCCTGCTCTTCAAGGTGGTACTGCCCGTTAGTATCTTCTGTTCCAGAGCATGTGCACTTGATGACCTTGCCATTTTTCATGTTCCAATGCTTTTCGATGCTCGTTGTACGCCATCCCTTTCCCTGTCCCATCTCGGTACTTAGGTGAGTTATGCTCCTACTTGGCCCTGGTGTGACTTGTCGTCATTCATCCTTTGCCTCCTGCGAGTTATATCTTCTTATTTGCAATGGGAAACTTCTGTACTTCTTTTTATTAATAGGACCGTGGTGCCGTACCTTCGCTTGATGTGTGATCTGCGTCTGCATTTATAACCTTATTTGATTGGTGGGCCATCAGCTCCTATCTGGGACCTATGTGTCCTTCAGTGTCTGTTGTGCCTCCATTCTTTCCATGATCTTGCGTACTACTCCTGTTGTCCCAATCTTTTTCTGAAAGTTGGGTGCAATCTATGCTATCTATGATGAATTGACCTTGAAGGATGTTGCGCCAGATTGTGTCCAGTTCTGGACCTTCATTCTCGACCCCCTCGTTTGTTATTCTGTCCGCCAATCCATTTGCTGACCTCCTCACCCAGCGAAACTCCACAATGATCCCTATCCGCAAGTGCTCCTGGATTTTTTTCCAGTAGGTGGGCCAATCGCCAATGCCTATAGATTTTACCTATTCTGGTACCATTTTGGAGTTTTCTCACTGCATTGATGACTAGCGCGGAGTCTCCTTCCACTATGGCGTTCGTCATACCCTCCTGATTGAGAATCTATGGGCCTGTCTCCAATGCTCTGAATTCTGCAGCATTATTGGTTGAGTTGCCTAGGCTTCCCGCGCACAGTCATATGATGTTCCCTTTACTATCCCTGATTACTCCTCCCAAACCTATACTTCCTGGGTTGCCTTTCACCGCCCCGTCGAAATTCAACATGAGGGAGCCTGAAGTTGGTGGTTTCCAGTTGTGCTCACCTACCTAGAGTTGCGACTGCTGTCTGTTTGGATTGGGTTTGCGCCCACCTGTTAGTTGGAAAGCCTCTAGGCTTCGTGAGTCCTGATTCGTGGGTTGCACTCTACCCTCCTAGCAGTTGCGACTCATCACCATCTCGCGTATCATGGAGGTTATTGTTTCCTTGATCTTCTGTTCTAGCCAGCTTTGGTTTCTGAAAATGCGTCGGTTCCTTTCCTTCCATATCGAGCATATGATCATTCCTGGGGTTAGGGTCCAATAGAGGTTCACATCTTCTTGGTTGCTATAGTTTTATCTCCAGAGCTTGATTGTTGTGACAATGTTACCATGAATCCTGTCGAACTGGCGGAAGATAATTGCTGCCCAGTCCCACAGTTCTGCAGTGTATGCATAGTCGTCAAGGAGATGGTTGGTTGTTTCTTCCTGAGTTTGACAAAGATGACATCTTGAAAGACCGGTGAAAATTATTTTCGTTAGGTTATCCCAAGTTATGATGTGGTTGTTTAAAATTAGCCACTAGAAGATCTTAATCTTTGGCCATTGGGGGTTGTTCCAGAGCTTATCCAAGTGTTGCGCCAGGTCGTCTTGGTATGGGTCCGTCATATAGTGCCAGACTTCTTTTATGCTGAATTCCCCTGTATCCTTTTTGCCCCACCTCAACTGGTGCTCTCGTTTTGTGACTGTTATGTTTCGTTTGCCCAGTTCCTCCTCCACCTCTTTTATTGTTGTTGCGGGTATCTCATTGTTCTGAGGATTAATGTTGTCCCATATTCGCCATTTGTTGCGGTCCGTTCCCTGCTGCCAATATTGATAAACATTGATTTTTCCTTGTGTGATGAGGTCATGTTGGAGTATCCCTCTGTCCTGGATTTCCATCTTTGGTTCCTACTGCCAAGCGTCCTCCCATAATCTGGTTGTTTTGCCATTCCTGGTTTCCCAAAAGCTGTGTGTTTGAATCCATGCTTTGTTGTGCCAGGCTAGGTTCCAAATGGCTAAGCCTTCCCTGGTTCCTCCAAAGCAGATTTTGTCCTGGTCGCGGGTGTGCTCTGCATTCTTTTCCTTCCATAGGTTTACCCAAGGTGTTGCAGTTTCTTTGACCCACCGCCACCAGAGTTTCACCCCATATGCATTGTTGGTCATTTGTGGATCTTGTAGCCCCAAGCCTCCTTTGATTTTTGGCCTGTAGACTTTCTCCTAGGCCACCAGGGCCCATTTTTTCTTTGTTTCCGCACCTCAGCACAGGAAGTCCCTCTGGAGGGCTCTGATTTTTTGTAGGATCCCCTATGGATTGAGGAAGACTGACATCATAAAGGTTGGGATGGCTTGTAAAACAGTCTTGGTTAGGATCAGTCTGCCGGCTAGGTAAAGGGATCTATATGTCCAGTTTTTTACCCTCTCTTGTAACCTGTTTATTACTCCTTCCCAAGTTGACAACTTATAAAATTTGTCTGTCAAAGRAACCCCCAAATACTTGGTTGGAAGTGTTTTCCGTTCAAAGCCTAGAATGTTGGTCAAATTCCTTTGGATAGCTGGATTGGTATTAAAGAAAAAGATCATCGAGTTGGAGTGGTTGATCTCAACGCCTGAGGCTTCCCCAAAATCTTCTAGGATTCATTTGTAGGCTTTGGCTTCCTTGACCGTGGGTATGTCATGGATTAGTGTATCGTCCACAAACTGTTGGTGAGTTGAAGTAGGGCAGTTTTGGAAAGGTTTGAGCCCTATTATTTCCCTAGTTGTTGTCGCGTTCTTTATGCTCCAGCTGAGGCCTTCCATCATCAGAGTGAACAGGAAAGGAGACATCGGATCTCCTTGTTTGATCCCTCTCGTGGGCAGAAAGGTTTGGCTGGGGCTTCATTGATTAGTAGCGAGTAGCTTGTTGTGGATACTAAACTGACAATCCAACTGATCCAGTGCTGGGTAAAACCAAAGGCTTCCAAGGTCTTGATCATATAATGCCAACTAATTTTGTCATAAGATTTTGCTAGGTCCAGTTGTATTAACATTCCCCCCCTTTTCTGAAGTTTTAAGGTGTGAATGATCTCATGGGCCTGGATGATGTTGTCCATTATTTGTCTACCTTCCACGAAGATTGCCTGTTCTTGCGAGATGAGTGAGGGTAGGATGGGTTTCAATATATTTTCTATGACTTTGGATATGATCTTGTATATCACATTACAAAGTGCTATGGGTATGTACCGGTTCGGGGTTTTGGCTTCATTTTCTTTGGGGATTAGGGTGATCATGGTTGCATTTAGTGATTTAAAGATGGAGGAAGACCTTCTAGAGTCCTCTACTACCTTATAGATGTCATGTTTGATGATTTCCCAAGAAGATTTGAAGAATTCCATAGTGAAGCCATCTGAACCTGGTGCTTTCCCAGTGGGCATTTCCTGGAGAGCTTGGTCCACCTCTTCCGTGGTGATAGGTTTGTTCAGGAAGATGTTTTGTTCCTCGGTCACCAAGCGTGGTATATGCTGGGTTTTCCTCTGAATGGCCTCTAATCTTTCTTGATGCGGTTCTTGGGCTATCCCATGGAAGTGTCTAACCATAGCGTTTTTGATCTCCTGATGTGACTCGCGCTCGATTCCATCTCGATCCTTGATCTTCAAGATTTTGTTATGGGCTCTTCTAGCCATGGTTGTTCTATGGAAGAACTTGGTGTTCCGCTCTCCTTCCTTTAGCCATCGGATGCGGGACTTCTGACGCCAGAGTGTTTCCTCCTACTGGAATCGTGCCTCCCTCTCTTGGGTCATTTGGAGCTCTTCCTTTTTCTGGTCCTCCGTATAGCCTTCTTGCATGCAAGTTTCTTGGAGTTTTTTCATTTTTTCTTCGATGTCATTTTTCTCTATGTTTATATTCCCAAAGATATCCCTATTCCATTCATTGAGTTTATTTTTGATGTATTTAAGTTTCTTGTTTAGTTTGAACATCTTAGTCCCTTGCTCCGGTTGCTCCTCTCGCCACCACTGTTTGATTTTTTCCTTGAAAGTCGGGTGATCAATTCAGAATTTCTCAAATCTAAAGGGTCTGTTCTTAGGTGTTGTTTGGAAGCCTTCTTCCAGTTGCACTGGCCAGTGATCAGATCCACCCCAGGGCAGGATGTTGCAATCTAAGGTTATCCCCTGCATAATGATTGACTCAGATATAAGGAATCGGTCAAGTCTTGTAGCTACCTAAAACTGGTTCCTCCATTTATTGTTCCAGGTGAACTGGCCATTCTTAGTTTGGAGATCTACCATCTCCTCTTTGTCTATAAAATTTGAAAATTCCTCCGCATACCGATCCAATCTTCTAATACCACCCTTCTTTTCTGCAAGGCAGGTGATAATGTTGAAGTCCCCTGCTAGGATCCAATGGAGGTTGGTGGCTCGGCCTTTTATATCTTCTAGGTCTCAGATCATTCCTTTATTTTCCTCTGGCCCACGAGGCCCATACACATTTGTGCAAAGAATCTCCTCAGTGTTTCCTATGATTTGCATGCGGACCATTAGGGCGTGCTTGGTTGCTTCGGCTGCTATTAAATTTAGGATTTGTGGGTTCCACAATGTGAGTATGCCACCTGACCTTTGGTGGTCTTCTATGGCTACCATCTTGTACTTGTGCCAGTTTTGTTTACTGATTGATTCCATTATATCTGTAGTACATTTCGTCTCTTGAATAAAACATAGATCCAGCTTCTCCTGCTTTAGTTTATTCCTAAGGATTCTTTGTTTTCTTGGGCTATTTAGGCCTTTTATATTCCAAGTTATAACCTTCATTTAAACATGTGGGGGAGAGTGGGGAAAGAGTTTCTTGATCTTACCTGAGTTTATCAGTAGTGCTCCCAACTCCTGTAGTGCTACACTGTTTGATTTCCTGCCTTTTTTTCTCCTCGTTTATTTGGGTGATAGCTGTGATTGTCCCTCGTCGGATTTCACTCCTAGGTGTCCTATCTCCCCGTGTGTGCATTTTTGTCCTCTGGCTTTGGATTCCTCTCGTAGGAGGAACAGGTATTGGATGCGGTTGAGTTGCTCCGTTGGTACACTATCAACTCCCTGCCTTTTCCATTGTTCTAATATGTGCGGAAGGTCTATTCCTTCCCTTTCCACCAGATCGCTGAGATCGGGGTCTTCTGTACCTACTTTGCTCATGGTCATTTCCGCATCTCCCTCTACGTCTTGCATGGCGATGTTGTCATCTTTTATTTCTCTGTCCATCGGGGTTGCGCAACTCCCTTGAGCTGTTGTATTGTTTGGTTGTTGGGAGGGATCTTTTGTTGCTTGGTCTTTGAGTTCTGGAGCTTTTGCCGAGTCCTTGTCTTCGGCTGTCCCTTTGTTTGTTTGGTCCATTCCTTCCATTGTATTTTGGGTCTCCTGGGTATTTCCTGCCGAGGTTTTATTTTGCTTTCTATTAGCTCTATTCCTGGGGTTCGGGGTTATAAACCCTTCCTCGTCTTGTTGAGTTTTGGGATTTGTCACTTCCTGCTTTTTGTTTAGAGGGCACTCTCTGATCAAATGTCCATGTTCATGGCATCTTCTGCATCTAAAGGGGATCTGTTCATAATCTATGTTTTGGATCCATTCCTCATCCCTGAATTCCATACTTATGGCTTCTGGGAGTGCTCCGGAAGCGTCCATCTCTATGCAAATTCTTGCATATGATGTGTATCTTCCTTTTAGGGTGGCTTCTAAGGTCTTCACATATTTCCCCAGTTTGTTTCCAATTGCTTCAAAGGTAGAGGGAAACCAATAGTCTAGGGGTAGGGAATATAATCTCAGCCAGACTGAGACCTCTTTGAAAGTTTCTTTCTCTGGGGAGAAGTTTTCTTTCAAGGGTTGCATGTAGAGTCCCACTGAGGCGTGGAAGTATGGACCTCCCTCGAAGACTCTATCCCTGTACTGCAGGTTGATAAAGACTGTTGTGAAGAAACCCTTCGAGCCGAGGTGGAGCTGCACTTCTCCATTAGGCTTCCAGTGATATTTAATCCAGTTGCGCAAAGTTATTTCTGTGGGCAATAACCCCATAAATTTTCATATGAGCGCATGTGTCTTCATCTGGTCCCTGTAGAGTTGTGTTTGTGGGTCCTCTAGTACCACCTTGGGTATCATTGTTGTTTTGGGCTTGCAGGGGTTGCGCCCCTTCGTCCCATTAGCCTTCGCGGTCTCTTGTGCCTCTTTTTGAGTTTCCTTAGTGACTTCCTCCATGGTCTCATTTTTGTCCCAACTTCTCTCTTTATGCTTCCTTGGGTTTGATCCCAAGGTTCCTGTCACCGGTGCCTTGAAAACTCCATTGCTTGGCCCTTTTCCTCTGTACACAACTACCTGTTTTTATGAGGGGGTCCCCTTGCCCCCTCCCTAGTGCTCATGCTGCTCTCTGTTGTGGCCGCGACTGTCAAATCCTAGCTCATCGTGACTGTCAAACCCTATCTCACCACGACTGTCAAACCCTAGCTCCCCAATCAATCTTAACTTAACTAATTAGTTTAGGAGAAATAAATAATAATAATATAGTTAAGGGTCTTAATTAAAAATAACTAGGTAGGTGGGACACCTTATTACTCCCATGAATATCTTCTTTTTAAAACATGAAATATAACACACAAAAGATAATCACTTTGACCATATGCCACACTTGTAACTCCCTTGAAGATCTTTTAAACTTGATATTTAAATATCAACAATAATTTATATCCTATTAAAAAAGAATGTATATCCACATTATCCACAAAATATCCAAAATAGGGCTTGTTGTCCAAAAATGTTGAAAACCATTAAACATTGTTCGCGTCAACTGAATCATATAAAACATAATTTAAAAACCATATTTGCCACTTTGTGAGGCAATTTTCCTTTTCTCAATGTTGTTTCCCTTATACTTTTCTGAAGTAGCCCGTGGTTGATTGGATCCTTGGGGATGTATCTTGCTGATCACATGGGAGAAGTCATCCTTTAAATGAAGGCGTTAAGATACAGATTTTGAGGAATCAATGGAGGGAGAAGAAAGTGAGGCAACTGGTTTTCCTTTGTCTTTCACGGGTTGGGGAATATCAATCTTCAATCTCTTACTGGAGTGCGAAGACTGAACTGGTGAAAAAACACGGGCAATTTGGACATTAGGATTAACAAGTGGTGGTAAAGGTAATGCCATAGTGGGCCAACTGTGATGGTGAGAGAGAGGCTGGTTGACTATCTCTTGCCAACCGTCATTTGCAGGGACTTCGAGCTGCAAAGACACATGTGGAGGAACGAGAATGCCATAAATATTCTAAGGAGGCTGGAAAGGGGTTTTCTCTAGTCGAGGGTGCATTATCCCATGGCCAACCCAATTAAAGAACCCGGCTTGGAACAACTAATTCAATTCTTGCAGGTCAACGTCAAAATGGATAGAAAATCTAGGCCTCCTATGGCCTCGATTCCAATTTCCCTTGCCTCTGTTATTTCGAACATTACTGCCTCTACTGAAAAAACTCATCTTAAAGAAACAATTTGTCAGTAATGAATCTCTTAATAAGCCATACATGACACTCTGCTTACATGAATCAAATTTGGCTCCAAAATTGACACACGATACATTTAAATCCATTCATAACACATCATTCATCAATTGCCATGTGAACATGGAATGATAGGGTTCATGGGAAATATGGAGGGAGTGTAATTAGAGAAAAATGGTAGAATGATAGGGGATTAATACATGAATATTGTTCAACAAATAACCAAACAATTAACTATGTATAAAAATATCAAGTATATCAGTGATCAACCCTTTCTATGTTATCTTTCTTTCGCTTCCACACAGACTTTTTCTTTTAAAATTTATATCACAGAAGAAGGATGCAATAAGTGAAATCGGGATCGTGAAGGGAATGTAATTAGTGAAAAATGTTAGAATGATAGGGAAACTTCCTTTGATGCAATCAAAATTTATCTCTGTCCAAAATCTCGAAGTTTCAATAGTATTATGTTTCCAAAACAATAATCCAAACTGATGCCTTCTTTAACAAAATTGCTTGTTGGCCTCTGAATTATTTTACACAGTAAACTATTTGATATGCCCATAATTATTTAACCACAGTAACCATTGTAACCATATTATCATTATATAACATAAATGATGAACACCATCATAATCGCTACAGGAATACAACAA
Organism: Picea glauca; assembly: GCA_000966675.3. Classification (NCBI taxonomy): domain Eukaryota; kingdom Viridiplantae; phylum Streptophyta; class Pinopsida; order Pinales; family Pinaceae; genus Picea; species Picea glauca. The sequence continues at coordinate 257,572 of JZKD02S2401272.1, forward strand.
TAGTCTTTGAGCCACGATTCATAACATCAACCCCAGTAATAATCCTTGAAATCCAACAGAGTCACACACAGTGCTTCCAAACAAACTCATATCGATCATTAGTCTAACCCCCATCCAATGCAACTTATTCTAATTTCATTCTGGGCAGTATTACTTGATTCAAGCCTCAGACATTTCAAACACATGTGCTTTTTTTTTAAACAATAAACATAACGATTTAACCAAGAAGAATAACATTTGTTACTGGGAACACAATCTTCAACAACTGTAATTTTCAATGAATAGGTGAGCACAAACTCCTTTCCACAATTTCCAAGCAAGGGACCAACTAAACTCATGTCCAAGTCACCGAGCAAGAACAATACTCTCATCAAATCAAACTGGAGTAAGAAACGCTTTCACTGTAATGTGTAGGGTTCAAGATATGTCAATGATAGTAAGGGTAGATACGGTGGGACAATTTAAATAGAGGGTTTGGTAGTTGCGTAGCATAGACAACTCATTCCACATGTGCCTTATTATAATCGATGATGGATAATATAACAATAATTCAAAGCCATGCTATCGACTGCATGAGCTTCGTATAACAAACTATAACTTTCAAAGAATAAGTGAAACCAACACTTCCTTCAACACATCATAACAAGTAACCAAAAAAAAACCGTGCCCAACCAAAAAGCTCGAATAGTGCTCCCATCAAAATTTGGGTAAGCAATGTCACGATATCTATATAATGTTCACCACGCAACAGTGACAGTGAGGTCATAAGAAAGCAGGCTAACAACTGAGGGTTTTGCTAGGACAAGGCATGGAAGGTTTTAGTCATATTTCACTTAAACATCCACATGATCGAAATATGGCACGATTATACTAACCACAAAGACCATCAATTTCAATCTATAGGCGGGGTATTCACAAAACTCAGAGGTAAAGCTGACTGAGATAACCCATTTCAACAGGGAGGCCAAACCCACAATACAGAACCATAGACAAGGCAGGCTCAACCTCAACGTTTACTCAACAATTCATTACAAGACATTACACACAACAAGGACACCACGACCATTTTTTAATGCCAACTGTCTCAGAACAACCACCACAGGAAACCAAGGATGCAACCATAAATACACAGTTCCAAAAACATCATAACAGCTTGAGAATTACACAGACCACAAGCAACCAGAGCCAACATTTGATTTAAGGGCAAAGCAAATCTCATGGATGGAAAAGTAAGAAAATACCATACATGTAAAAGATTGCATGAGGAGAAAAACCAAGGTTGTATACTTCCTCCACGATCGGGCAAGGCGGAACAACAACAACTAACATAGCAAAAATGAAAGAATGACTAGGGTGGCAGGCTCGAGGCGAGTTTGAGTAACGTGCATTTACCGTACATCGCTTCTTCCTTCAGATCCTCATTCATATCTTAGTACGAGCCAAGCCCACTAGCCAGATCACCATACCACTAACATCCAAAACCATCAATACAACCAAATTTCCAAACTTGCCATATCACAATTTCCAAAGTGCATGATAGTCCAAAGTGAGCCACCCCCTGCCACTATCAATTTTTTTCATATGACAACTTGCTAGGAACACAACCAAATTGCAACTCAACCAATGAACGCAAAATATTAGCAAGGGTCGAGATCACCCAATCTTTTCTATGGACAATATACGATATCGACATTAAACTTGGAGTGTAATTCTTTCATCCAAAAGGTAGCATAATCATATTTCATGAGAGATAATCATGACCATATTGTGCCTTGTTTTAATCACCCAACCACCACATATTACCATAAGCATTTTAACCATGATTTGAAGCAAATGAGTTGTAGAAATTTGTGTCGCAACCAATACATATGCAGACAAAATATACGTGTCGCTTATCCACCATAATGCCATAAGTTTAGAAAAGGGGGTCCCACCTACTAGTATATTATTAATATAGTTAAATAATAAAGCTTGGAAATAATTTGTGAGCATAGTATCCATTGTTGTGCTTTCAAGCATCAACAAACTGGTGACTCTAGAGGGAAATCTGTTTCCAACATATTAAGAACTCAAAATGTTTGGTTTTGCAGACCAGGTGAACCATGTTTCCATCCTAATACACACTTGCAAACATGAGCTAAGTCCAGCTCACTTAGTGTGTCCTTGGAGGCACAATGCCTAGGTTCACAGCCCACACTGTCACTTTGACCGAAACCTCTTCCGTCTAGGCTCACTCCTAGGGAAGCCAAGGGGGCTGTCCCTAGTTTCTAGATTAGTTTTAGAGTTAAGTTCTAGGAGTTAGTTTTAATTTGTTAAGGCTTGGGGGGATTCTAATCCTAAGATGCACAAGCAACAATGCAAGATGCAAGGGTTAGTATGTTAAGCAAGACCTTTTCCTAGGGAAACTAAGACTAGTGCCTAAGATTGGGCAAGGGGTCAACTAGAGTTAAAGGGTGATTCGTTACAAGTAGATTACAAAAAGAATAATTTAATCAAATGTTAAGTACAAGATTTATAATTAAAGAATACTAGAATACAACAAACAAGCTAACCACTTTAATTATTTTGTGTGCAGGATACAAGGAGATCAAAGCATCACATTAAATTTATGAGATCATCATCAATACATCATCAATACATCAACAAATAAGATTTGTGAGTTTTAAGCACAAGTATTATGAAGACTGTTGTTCCTGAGTCCATACTTAAGGCTATAAAGTGTAGAGTCTAAGCATATAAAGTGAGTGGAAGAAAAGGAAGGGGAAGAAACAACTTCGGGGGGATGAAGTTATGGCCGATCTCTGAGTTGTCTTTGTCTAGCTTCCAAATATTCTTGGATGCTGATATCCCGCTTGATGGCGGCCCATGAACTTTCGAGCTCTGTCCGGGTGATGGCAGTCTTAAGTATGGTATCAAAAAGATTCAAAGCGATGCTGGTTTGGTCCGATAGGCCGGGTTCGATGTTGGGCTATCTTACGATGAGTACAGTCATGGGGAGAACAGAGCTTTAAAAGAGGGGTGATGTTTTAAAGTGCTTATTTCAATTTTAGGTTATATGGGGAAAATTCAGTGAAGCCAATCGAAGGGTTTAACGAAATTGAAGGCCGTTTTCCGTAACTAAGTTTTAAATATTGAAGCTGAGTGTGAAAACATAGAGTTGTCAACAATGTGCGACATCAATTTCAGAGGAATCCCACACTGTAACAGAAGAAGAAAGGACAAGAATACCTTAATGAAAGCATATAACGTAGAGATCTAAGTAATTCACAGGTCTTGTACTTGCTAGTAGCCGATACAGAGGAAAAACTATAAATAACTAGATGACTAGAACCTGATCACCACAGTAGAAGTTATACTAAATTGCAGCTAAAACATTCATCAGAGACATATATGTAAAAAATGACGTGAAGCATGAAATAACAGAGGAAAAACACATAACTCAATCTTGACGGAATATGGAATCTTCAATTCGCTTTGTATTAATCCTGGCCAAAAAGAACTTTCTTTATTACAATCTACCACTGGCAAAAATACCCATTCTATTACAATCTCCCCCTTATTTAAACAAACTTCTGAACATTTAGAATTCTGATCATTCTGGAAACTTGTCAGTTACAAATGGAAAATTGGAGTGTTTCATCTCCTCATATTTGGCGGAGCACCTTCCTTTCTCTGTTCTTCTGGCTCCAAAGATAGAACGAGTTGACATCTGTCATTATTTAGCACCAGAAATCTGCTCCTTCGCCTGCTTGATGCAAATGACACACCTTTCCACCAACTAGGCTATCAACCTGGAAGGCTCTGCATGGTTGCTTGCCTCAAAGGTGTAACAACTCTTCGTCGACTGTGGAAAATTTTTCCCTACTTGTTGGTCTTCCGCGATGATAGAGCATAATTGTAAACTTGGTTGTATTAGCCATTTGTCCACTTGGACCATATCAACCTGTCTTATCTGGGCTATCTCCACTTGCTCTTTCTCCACGTTGTCTTTGATATCCAGTAGGTGTTTAGCTTTATTGATTTTGCCCAACGTCCTAGCACTGCCTTCCTTATCAAGGTCTAACAAACTTTTACTTATCAAGGCAGACATTTCCTCACAAGAATTTATCACTTCATTAGCTCTCCCCCTGCTTTCTGATATATTCTGCTCCCAGACCTTCAGCAAGATATTCCATCTAGTTTGTTCTGTGATGGATAATTTGGATATGTCGACCATCTCTATCTTTGTCATAGCTATAACAACATCTTGGAAAGCAACCCGAGCTGCCCCAACTTCCTTTTCCCTCAAAGAAATATTTTCTAACACTTGATCTATCATCTGAAAGTGGTTTTGAATGATTCCTATTTTCACAAGCAAGTCTTGTTGAGCCGTTAATACCTTTTGTCGAATTTTGGTAGCTTGGGATCTGAACATTTTTATGTCTAAAACCTGATTCTTGGCAACATCCAACTTCGATTGTAACTCTATAATTTGTTGCCCCTACTAGCTTACCTACGTTTGGCTAATTTGCGCTGACTGGCGCACCTGCTCAAGGTCGGATCTAAGTTTCTCAATCTCCTGCAGATCGGCTATTTGGGCTTGCTCGAGGCTTTTGCTCATCTCATCCTTGGTATTTGCTTCAGCAGTAGCCACTTTAGCTTCCAACTTATTGATCAAGAGGTTCTTTCGTTTCAACTGGGCCTTCAAAGTCCCAAATGAGTACTGATTGGCTATAGCATAAGCCCCTAGTGTTCCTGCTATCTCGTCTGTGAATTCTTCCTCTTTCACGACCTTTCCATTTGTCATGATTTTAAATTTTTTAGCCACTACGTCCTCTCTTTGATATAATTCTTGCCTCACAACGAACTTCCTTTTTTTATCAAAGAAAAATTCGTTAAGAGGCAACTCCTCTACATAAATGGGCGTCGGTTCTTCATTGAAAATCCACCCCGCATCGGGATTCCCCTTTGTGAACTGTAAGTGTGTGATAATAGCAATCGGACTGGCGACTTCCTTGGATGGTTGTTTCGGGGAAACATGTGTGACCGGCTTGTTTGACATGAGCGATAGTGAGTCACCCGATCCTTGCGAAGGTATCTCTGTTTGACCTTGGACCTACTTGCCTGGCGTACCCTTTTCGGGGTTTCCTTCCTGTTGGTAGGGGACTTCGGCTCCTCGCTTTGAGGTTCTAGCCTACCCTATTTTCCCTTGGTTCTTCTCCCTATTAGGACTCAAGTCCTTTGCACCTTTGGCTTCCGTTTGCTATGTAGCTGGAAGCTTTGGGGTTTCACCCTGTAAAATCTGAGGGAGACAATTCCGCCGGTGCTCCTGGAATTTCAAGAAATCAGCCATATCTCCGGGTGGCAGGGCTTGAATCCGACTTAGGACTTCAGAGTAGGACCTCACACCCAGAAATATTTCATCATGAGGGGAGTCCTCGTGTTCATATCTCTTCAGGCCACAACTCACTAGGTGATTGCTCACAACCTTACCAAGGTCGTGCTTTTTGAACTCGATATCCACCAGCTTCATTTCTTCTAAAACCGTAGCCTCGGCTTTGGCATGGCCAAAATATAACAAGGAATATGCACCAATATGAATGGGGAAGGATGACCATACCTTTTTTGATACTCCTTTGAGCTCTTTGCTTATTCCGTCGAGCACAGTCTGCCTGGCGATATCGCGACACAATAGCTTATCTGGCACGAATAGCGGTAGAGCATATGGAGGAACAGAGGTGTCAAAAACCCTAATATATGAAAACTCCGCCTCTATATACCAATCTGCCATGCTACTTAGGTTGGTCATGACACTATCTGAAATCTTGGGCGGCAGTTGGCCGAAGATTGCGACATGCAACGACACCATTACCCAGTTGAAGATCTCGTAGATGCATTCTTTGGCTTTATCATCCCAAATCTTTGAGTGATAGACATGAATGGGCTCTATATTAGATGGATCCCAGCTCCAATTCATTAGTGGGAAGCATGTCATGAAGCAGATGGCATCCATGATGTAAGCAGACATAAAGAACGAAGTTGCTTTCTTACTTGCCCTTTGTGCTCGATATTCGGTAATTTGACTAGTCAAACTGTCAGACAACAATTTGGCACAGTCAAAGGAGAAACCCTCAACAACTGTATGAATGAGCGGCACCCATGGGAGGAAAAAATGGTTAGTGTCCTCCTTCCCATACAACCTGCAGGTCATCATCTCTATGTACTTGAATTGTGGCTCCAAGGAAGAGATTGAATAGATCCCGTTAGTGTCAACCCTAAATTTCGCGAGGTGTGAGACCCAATCTTTGATCAGATCGAATAAACATTTTGCATACTGCTCGCACTCCTTCTTCTTGAAACCTTCTAGGAATTCAACATTGTGAGTGAGGTTTGGTGTGGGTGACAATTTATACATTGCCCGCAAATGTTCTGGCCTGAAAGTCCCAATCGTTACCTTCTGTTCGCTGATAATCATCTTGGTCGGGATGTCCACATGGTCTAGCACCCACCTTATCATATCACAATAGGGAAGAAGCTGGGGCCTCACAGCTATTTTGTGCATCTCCACTTGATCGACGATTTTGTATTTGGTTGATAAGTCATCCTTCTCATTGTCGCTAGTATCATCTGAACAATTTACCGACTCAGATTGCAGAATGTTGGAAATGTATGACCATGTCTTGACAGAATTAATACTTCGGGGCGAGGTATCAGAAACAACGTCTGAACCCTGACCTGAAATCTTGATAGTTGACTTGGGCGTTTTTCGTGGGGCCATGATAGAGAAACCTACAACTGGACCTCCTGTCGAAAAAATTGAAAATCACAAACAACGGTTTTTCTGGTGAAATGGCTATGCGCGCAAATAGAAATGAAAACTTAAATAATGAAGAAAAAAATCTCTATCTTGGTCATTTAAACCCATGGTGTCCTTGCCAATAGAACGGCCAAATTGCTTAATAGAAAGATTTAGAAGTAAAAATGAGATCCTACTATCTGTCACCTCATTGCAATTCAAATAAATGCCATAAATGCTTGACGAGTCATAACATTGGAAAACGTAGGACCATTCAAGACTTCATCCGTAAACCGCGTGCGTTAAAGTTTGTTTAAGGCGCTAAATTAATCTGGTTTAGTTCTTTCAATTTGGTGTACTTAGTTGCTAATCCCTTTTTCGGCGCTCGCCACATCGGGTGTTTTTGCTCCTAGCCATTGAACCTTAAAGATCCGAAAACGCGATGGTGCGAGGTAATGGATTAGACGTGATTTGACTTAAGCCTTTTAATTAATCCATTCTTAATTAAAGAAAATCACGACTTTGTGTATAGGGTTTACGAAGGTGCTTCCCTTTGGGGACACAATCGCCAAGTCACGAAATCATGATAGTGACTAACTAGGGTTTAAAGTGACTTGTTCTTGATACTAACCTGGGTAACTTTGACACCACTTCGCGACTTCGCAAGTCGGAGGCTTGAGAAACATCCAACGCGTAACTTCCGAGAGTGAGGGTATGAGGTACTAAGAGACAATAAGCCCCGCTTAGTCTTTTAGTAATGGTGATTTAAACTTAGGAAGGCTTTCACCATTTCGCACGTCAGGATACTGTGATTTTAGGGGGGAGAAAAGCGAAACAAACGAAGTCCTGAAAACCAACCTTTTTGGGCTTAAGCATAACAATTCATGTATGTTAGAGAAAGGCGGCTCCAACAAAGATGACCCACTCTTAGTTATTTAACCCACGAGATGTTTTATATGATTAAGCCCAAGGTTAGATTATTAAAGGTTTCTTAAGAGCTTTAGATTTTAGTTACCTTTATTAAGTTTTCACCAAAGCCTCCTGCTCCTATTGCCAAATGGCTGCTGGATGCTCAAGATAGTGTAGCAACAAGGCTAACCCTAGCTGTCACAGTCAGCCCAAAGTATTGCGTTTTTACGGAAAGGACACTCCTTCGTGCCACGAGACCGTCCCTGGTCTATCACCTTTCGTTGCCCTCCTCAATACCCATTTTAGATGGTGAAGATGGTGGTCTAAGGTTAACTATTAAGTCTATTAAATTAATATATGAATTAGGTAGACTTTTAGGAGTGTTTTAGAGTGCTTTAAATATTTTATGAGACTTTTAAAATGCGATTTAGTGACTTGGACGAAACTCACTTCAGCCTAAAAAGTGTTGATTAAGCTTACAAATGAAAGGGCATTAACACATATATGCTATGTGAGAGCAAGTCAATTGGTTGCACAAATAGATAGCTTGCAAAGTAAAGAAAGAAAGTACAAGGGCAAGAACAACTTGCCAACCAAGAAATCAAGAACAATCACACTTATCTTATGTTTAAGAGCATTTGGATATGAGCATTAAGTGTGAGAAAGAAAAAGATTTAAGTGTTTGCCTACACTATCAACTTATCAATGAGATTGCTTCCAATATGTGGCAAGTGGCCTTAATAAATCATAGCATGAAATAAAAACACCATTCACTTATTGAAGCACTTAAGCATTTAGAGTTATAGATCTAAGCATTTAGGAAAAATGTTTAAACTTTGAAGAGCTTTACGCATGCAAGTAGATCTAGTTAAGTTATTATGCCCAATGGGCTTAAGCTAAGGATTAACCATGTATGAGATATAGATCTAGAATATTTTAGAACATTAAGCACTTAGATCACAATCACATATTAAACCCTAACCTTACCACTTGGGGTATTCCTCTCCCAATAGGTAGGCAATTAATTAACTTGCTTAATCTTTAAGAAATATCGAGGAAAAGAAAGAGGCAAGTGTTGGGTATGTGTTATATTCTTTGCATGTGTGTGTGTGGGCACGTCAGATATGACAACTGTGTCTGACGATCCCTCGTAGTAGTGTTCTGTTGGTGCCATGTGCGTCGGGTGCTTTCCTAGGGGGTCCTAGGGGGGGGGGTAAGGTATGCCCCCCCTGGTTATGCGCAACACCCTGAAATTTTTTTTGGGCGGTTTTTGCTATTTTTAGTGGTTTACTAAAAATAATCTCGGTTTTAGGGATTAGGGTTTTGGCATCTACGAAATACCTAAAAACATCGTATATATTGTATAGTGAATGGTGAAATTCGATATAATGAATATAAGAAAGGTTTCCCTGGTTGAGGGTTTCCGGTATAATATCTCTATTTACTATGTGAATGAGCCATTGATTAAATTTTGTTTTGCTTAAGAATCTATATGCATTGCTTTACTTCACAGGTTTAAAACTTACAACAAGCAAGCAAGAGAATGAAGCAAGGAAAAAGACAAGAAGCAAGCAAACAAACAAGCAAACCAAGCAAAGCAAGACCCTAATCCCCACGTCCTAGGCTTGGAGGATGCCCAACATCAACCAAGCCCCACGTCTTAGCTCAAAAAGGCTCAAAAAATTCAAACAAAGCAAGATCTAAACTAGATCTAAGCTACCCAAAGCTCACACGTGGGAGGAGGCCATACCAATCCTTCTCTCAAGCAAGTTAACCACTAAATCAACAAGAAAAACACTAGATCTATGCATAAGAAGCCCTAAAGATTGAAAAATAAGGTTGAGAAATAGCTACCAATTTTTGGAGGGTCTTTAGCCCCCGGGGGGCAGCTCAATTGGCAAGTGCCGTGATATAGCGTGTTATGTACGATGAGGTTTCAAGTTCAAATCCCCCCGACTTACCCGTGCCTGCGGAAGGGGCATACG
>JZKD02S2401272.1:268108-296084 GCA_000966675.3 Picea glauca
TGTGAAACTTTCTAATATATCTTGCATGGTCATCTACAATGATTCCCTACAATAGTTACCAAAAGATAAGCACAATGGAACGTCGTTCACCACTTTGGAGGAATTATTGCAAGTGTGAGGGAAAAACTCAAGGGAGATCAATAAGGATGAAAAGCCCAATTGATAACCTGAGAATAAAAAACCCTCGGTGAACGAAACTCTCCCAGTGAACTGATCCCAAGGTAACTGACCTAGACATGACTCATGCAGACCTATTACATTATTAATCCACGCAGGGATGCGGAAACTCCAGTTACAAAAAGAAGTGTTGGGGCCAAACAATGCCCTGTAGAACCAAAGTCTTCGACAAATTTGCATCTGATGATGCATCTCTTCATCGCACATGGAGTTGACCACCTGTGTTGGAGAGGGGGTCAACAAACCGTAGATCAAAGAATTATTTACCCGAATGATTATGCAACAGGGGGAGTGAGGCGGTTTAAGGGAAAAAATGATCTGGGACATTGGGAATGGCTCATGAAAAGTGTTATGTATGAGGGGTTTTGTTCCTGTATGCATAACATTCGATCGATCACAATAAAATTGTTTCTTGTTTAAAGGAGAAAATTTTCTGGTATGCTCTTTTTATTCCCAGGGTGGAGTGAAGAAAGGGATAGTAGTAAGTAGGGATGAAAATCCAATCATTTATCTAACAACAGTATTGGAAGCAGAAAGCAATTTTAGTGATTTCTACAAGAGGGACATCATGATAGCCGTGTTACTTGATTTTTATTGATCAACAATACTTATAGAATAACATCGTTGTGGAGAAACTGATCCAAAGTTTATTTCTAATAAACAAAAAGGAAGACAACAAAAGAAAAACAATAAAGCAAAACCAAAACAGTGAAACAAAAAACTATAGTACAACAATGACTCCCATGCAACATTTATCTTTCAACTGGTTCCACATAGTGTTTCAAGTGGGATCTGTTGGTACTATAAGAAAATAATCTCTCTTCCAAGTCTTTTAGAAGGTAAGAATTTGCGCCCAAGACAAAAGTGATTTTGAAAGGACCCAACCATAATTTTTGAAACTTTGAATGTCTTCCTCTGTCAGCATGGGATGAATCCCAAAGCAAGACTTTCTCATTTACTTTAAATTTGACAGCTTTTGTTGAAATATTTCTTCATGGTTTGCTGTCTTCTCTCTATGTTTTCCAAGAAAAACATTCTTTGTTCCTCTAAAGTTAACAATGCATTTATCCTTTGAGGAACATAAGAAGAATTTTATTCTTCGATCTGTAGCATCAGACGTAGAGAAGAAAGTTCCAATCCAGTAGGAAAAATAACTTCTTGACTATAAACAAGATGGAAGGGATGCACCATGTGCTTATCTTGGTAGTAGTGCGATCTGCACAAAGAGCATAAGTGAGGAGGGTTTGCCATTGATGAGGCTTATCTTTGATGAGCCTCTTTATGATCCTAACCAGATTTTTGTTAGTAGACTCGGCTTGCCCATTTCATTGAGGGTAATAAGCTGATGAGATGAAATGTTTGACCCCCAACTTAGCTAAAAGCTGAGTCAATTTAGGGGAAATGAAATCAATACCGTTATTTGTAATAATTTCTAAAGGGATGCCAAATCTGGAGAAAATATTAGTTTCAAGGAAAGAAATTACATGTTCATCTTGTGAGTCTTTAAGTGGGACAACTTTAGTCCATTTAGTGAAATAATCTGTGGCTATCAAGATAAAAACCTTCCCTATTGAAGACAAAGGATTAATAGGACCGATAAAGTCCATATCCCATTTAGAAAAAGGAAAACCAGGGAGGACAAGTTGCAAAGGCATGGCAGAAAGACATTCTTTCCCAACGAATTTTTGGCACTTGTCACAAGATCTTGAAAAGTTATAAGAATCTTGAAAAATTAAAGGCCAATAATAAACTTTTCTGATGATTTTAAAAGCAATAGTTTAGTAGAAAAGTGGCCACCCACATGAATAACAAAATCTGCAAATCCATGAGTTTCCTGTAACAATTTATGTGCTTCCTCATTATTCACACATCGAAGTAATATACCATTAGCAGACCTCCTGAACAAAAAGTCTCTTAAAATTATATATCTGGAAGATTCAAGACGAAGCCTTCTCCTTTAATGAGTATCTAAATCATTTGGGAATTTCTAATATTGCAAGTAATACACCAGATTTTTATACCAGGGATGTTAAACTATTAAAAGGGTTTGACTCTCAATATAAAACAGTGTTGAAAGAGGATTATTCTGATCATCAATTTCTTTACTTGCTTCAACATGTTGAGCTAAGTGAGGGACTAAGTCTCGTCCCTTAATTGTTTTTGAAGTCATGATGGTTAAATCATGCTCCTGGATTGTAATGTCCCACACCTCTTGATGAAGAGGGTTGGAGAGATCTAGTAGTCTATTCATACCCACTATACTATAGTCTGATGCACTATGGGGAGAAGTCAGCTAAACTCAACGTTATAATATTAAGTTGACTTAGAAAAAGAAAAGCAACTCAATGAAATAATAGAACACATGAGAATGAGTTAGGAGTTAACCCTAGGGGTTAACTAACTCAACAAAGAAACAAATTGGAGATATAAAGGAAAGGCAAGGGCGCACCTCTCACTCACCTTGGATTATTATTGCATTTTTCTTTTGGGCTCTACAACACAACAATTTTGAGGATTTTGAGAATACAAACCCTAGAGGAAAACTCGGTGGTGAAAGATCCCACCTATGTTGTTCCAAGCCTGGTCTCGAGGATGCAATACTCCACTCACACCATTCTACATCAGTTACAGGTACTATGTTCCATCTAGGGCAACAACAGAGCGTAACTTGGAGGGTTTCCAGCCAAGGGGGCGAACCATAGATTGAAGGAAGTTCGATCCAAGAGTTGGAGAAGGATTTTGGACATTCTGGCACTTGGGTTTTCTCTGCAGGGTCTTGATCATCATCTCTTGGGAATTTTGAGGGAGTTATCTTTGCTATGTGATTTGCTGAAGCATTGGCAATATTTGGATAGAAGGAGGGTGATATTGGAAGGTAGATCTACTCAGTTTGGAAGGGAAAAAATTCATATCTCATCCCAAGACTTCACCTAGAGGCTCACCTTTCCCCGATCTACCTTTCTAGAGAGTTTCAGAGAATTTGGAGGTCTCCTTCATTAGGGCCAAACTATTGGGCCTTGGTAGTCTTAAGGAGGGCGCAACCTAGTTTGGGGTTTCAGCATATTGCGGAGCAAATCTTCATATTTTAGCTTGAGACTTCAGGAGGGGGTTTTCCTTGCCCCAATCTATCATTCTACTAAATTTTGTGGCATTTGAGGACTTCCATCAACATGGCCGAAATATTGGACCTTCTCAGCTATCCAGGTGAGTGTACCTTCAGCCAGGAGGGGTTTGAGCGTGAACCTGATTTATTTGTATTGGTCTTTAGCTAGTATTCAGTCTTTGGAGGCTTATATCTTCTTATCTGAGCATTTTGTAGTAGCTCATACTCCAGTTAGAGGATCTAACTGATGATTATTCCAAATCTGCAGTCCTATTGTATCAGGTTCTTTCACATTATCTAAATAAAGGTCATATCTATGCTGTTTGGTTCCATATCTGGTGTTTCTTGTTATCTCTTGTATTTACACATGTTGCATCTTCAGATCTATGTTCACATTCTTGATAACTAAATCTATAAACCCTAAGAAGAAACTCCAAGAGTAAACCTACAAACAAACACACACACACAACAATTAACAATGAGCAGTTAGTGTTCCCAACGAAAAAATTGGCTTGGGAACATTACAATGGTATCAGAGTGTTCATCTTCCCAGCTAGTTGGGATTAACACATGCATAAATTCAGTGGTATCTATATGGGTAGACGTAGGAAGCAGGCAAGTGAACTAGAGGCAGACATGGAAGGTTCAGGTGAGGACAATGAGCCACAAGTCTTAGCAAACTTTGTGCAGGAACTATGTCAGTCGATACTTCAGACAGAGAGTGCATTGGTCATCCACTTACAAGAAAACCAGGAGACAGTGCGTAGGGGTTAGAGTGATTTGAGGGAGACCTTATAGAAGGTAAGTGCCAATCAAGACAAGATTTCACAGGTACTATTTCATTTGACTCATGGAGGAAAGGGGCCCGAAACGTATGCAAACAAAGAGGCTAGTGGATCCATGGAGGGTATAGACATCAGCAGAAACACATTTTTCCATTATCACAATGAGGGACATATCCATGGAGGAGGTGAACCAAAGGGACATACACACAACAGGACCATCCATAGGCCATATCTACCCTCGTTCTTGGATGAATAGACACAACCAAACTACCAAGACTAAATTGAGGACAATTTCGATCAGTATGTGAGGGAATATAACTCATTGAGTGTATTAGTCAAGAGGCAAATCACAATGGATCAATATTGTGGGTTTAAAATCAGAGGTAAAACTAGGTTGTACCACAGGAACAATTATGAGTTAGAGTGCAGGGTTGTTAAAATGGACATCCCCTATTTTGATGGATCTTCCAAGATGACTGCACAGGCTTGGGTGGAGAAACTTGACACTTACCTACAACTTAACAAAATGAGAGAGATGGATGCCATCAAGTTTTCCACCATGAATTTGGAAGGAAAATATCATGACTGGTGGTACCATGGGTTAACTACACTAGGACACAATCAAATCGTGGTTTACACAAAGTTTACACATAAGCTTATTGACAGATTTGATTAGGGGGATCCAGAGCTACATTTCAGGGAGCTCAACCAACTCAGGCAGACAGGATCACCAGAGGTGTATATTGAGGAGTTTCAGAGGATAGCGGTCATGGTGCAGGATGTGTCTCAGGCAAGGCTCATGATGTTTTTCACAAAAGGATTTATGGAACCTTAAAAGGTTGGGTAAAGGATTTCAAGACTATCAACTTACAAAATGATATATGGAGGACAAGAGATCTAGGCCCAACAACGAAATCTAAATTCATCCTAGGACCACCTCTAAATACAGGAGGAAGAGACCAAAGACCTCCCATGAACCAAGGAGGAAGAGACCAAAGGGGGTTTAAAATAAGAAAGGGTAGAATGGATGAAAAAAATAGAAGAGAGTCGAGAAGGAAACAATTATTCTACACATGAAAAGAGTCTTGGAATCCATCCCACAAATGCATGGGCAGAGGCAAAGCACATTACATTGAGGTAACTTCTGATAATGAGAATGTTGAATATTTCGGCCACGTACAAAACATAGAAGCAGACACCATCGAAACTACAGAAGAGGAAGGTACAAGTCATGACATTGCAACATATGAGAAGGATACATTGGCGTTCATTAGTGGGGTACCCAAATACAACACTTTCAGGATGAGAAGGGTGTTACAGAGGCAAAAAGTTTCAGTTCTCATTGATGGGGGTGCTTCTCATAATTTTATTGACTCAACTCTAATACAGAGGAGACACATACCCATGATGGAATTTGAAGGATTCAAGGTGGAAGTAGCAGGCGTAAGCACTATGCCTTGTAACAGGTATATTTCGGGGATGAATCTTACATTGGGCATACATGATTTAGCACAAGAATTCTATGTGATGGACCTTCCAGACACAAATATCATCCTTGGGGTTCAATGGCTTAGTACGTTGGGACCAATCACCACCAACTACAAGACCATGGAGATGTCTTTCATAGAGGAAAGTGGGAAAAAGGTAGTTCCCAAGGGCATGTCAGGAAACACACCTAGGGTGGTTACATCAAAGCACATGGAGGCCTTTTTCAGAAGAGAGGACATTGTATATGTTTTTGAGTGTAGAATATCAGTACAGGTGGATAAGAAGGGAAATATTCACTATTCATGAGAGATTCAAATAATCATTGACAAGTATAGCAAGGTGTTCAGACCCATTCCACCAAGAGCACCACCAGATAGTGGGTTTGAGCATATCATAGAGTTGGAAGAGGGAGAGAAACATGTCATCACCACTCCCTATAGATGCCCAAAGAAGTACAAAGATGAAATAGAGAAGGCTATAAAAGAACTGCTAGACATGGGCCACATTAGACCGAGTTCCAGTCCTTTTGCATATTCAGTGGTACTAGTGAAAAAGAAGGATGGGAACATGCGCATGTGCATTAATTACAGGGCCTTGAACAAGAAGAAAATTAAGAACATGTATCCCATTCTGAGGATTGTTGAGCTATTGTATGAGCTCCATGGGGTTTTTTACTTCACAAAGGTTGACTTACGCTCTGGCTATCATCAGATCAAAATGAGGGAGCAAGATGTCCCCAAGACTGCCTTTAGATGTCACTACGATCACTATGAATTCCTAGTGATACCATTTGCACTGACTAATGCGGCAGCCACATTTCAATATTGCATGAATCATGTATTCAACAAGCAACTAAGGAAGCACCTCCTTGTATTTTTTGATGACTTGTTGATCTATAGCAGGACTTGGGAGGAGCACATTCAACATGTATAACAGATTCTAGCCATCATGGAGGATCAATTCTTGTATGCAAAGGAATCCAAATGTGAATTTGGAATGACATATGTCCTCTATTTGGGACACATCATTGGGGTAAAGGGGGTACAGGTGCGCCAGGAGAAGATCCAAGCTATACTTGACTGGCCCACACCTAATACCCTCACAAAATTGAAAGGGTTTCTTGGCATTTGTTGCTACTCCAAGAGATTCGTCAAGGGTTTCTCACATATATGTGCACCCTTGACCGATTTGACCAAGAAAGGAGCCTTCAAATGGAGTTCATAGGCACAGTTGATATTTGACAAAATGAAAAAGGTAATGAGTACGTGCCCAATCTTAGCTCTACCAGATTTAAGCCAACCCTTCGTAGTGGAGTGTGATGCCTCCGGGGAAGGCATTGGAGCAATGCTTATGCATAATAGGCGCCCACTTTTCAATGAGAGTTGAAATTTGAGGGGCCCTGAGCTTCTTTATACCATCTATGACAAAGAGATGTTGGCAATCATGCACACATTAGCTAAGTTCAAGAAATACTTGGTAGGAGCGAAATTTGTGGTGAAGGCAGATCACAACAGTCTTAAGTACTTTTTTGAACAAAAGGACTTAAAGGAGAGGCTGCATAAGTGGGTTAGAAAGATAAATTCCTACGATTTTGAAATTGAGTTTGTCAAGGGGAAGAATAATGTAGTGGCAGATGCATTATCCAGGAGACCATCGGTTTATGCTATATCTCATTTGACTGGAAGGCTCACCTCTTAGTAGAATACTCAAAGAACCAATTTACATGTCATTTAATGGATGGATAGGTACAAGATGATAACTTTAGAATCATGGATGACATCATCTACTACAAGGGCCAAATTTTCTTGGTCCCTGAGTCAGCCTTTAAGGCCAAGGTACTTCAAGCATTCCATGATTCACCTCTGGTAGGACATCAAGGATTTGTCAAAACATACCAACAGGTAAGGGAAAGGTTTTCTTGGAAAAGATTGAAGGAAGATGTGATGCGTCACATCAAGGAATGCACTACTTGTCAGGCAAACAAGGATGAGCACACACACCCAGCGAGATTATTACAACCTCTACCTATCCCATAACACAAATGGGAAAGCATCTCTATGGAATTCATCACAGGATTGCCTG
Source organism: Picea glauca (assembly GCA_000966675.3). NCBI lineage: Eukaryota > Viridiplantae > Streptophyta > Pinopsida > Pinales > Pinaceae > Picea > Picea glauca. Next base: position 275,744 of record JZKD02S2401272.1, read on the forward strand.
AAGCACAGGGTAAATATTGTATTTTTGTAGTGGTGGACAGATTGACTAAGTTTGCACACTTCTTCTCCATTTCCACAAACTTCAGTGCAACACAGTTTGTATAATTATTCTTCATGGAGGTTTTTAGACTACATGGTTTACCCAAGACCATTGTGAGTGACAGGGACAACTGATTCATGAGCACTTTTTGGCATGAATTATTCAGGTTGGTTGGTACGACCTTGACACCCAACACCAGTTACCATCCTCAGACCGATGGTCAGACATAAATAGTCAATAAGTGGGTGGAAGGATACCTCCGAAATTATGTATCAGGGCAGCAAAAATCATGGGTCAAGTGGTTACATTTGGGAGAATACTGCTACAACACAACTCATCATGTGTCTATTGGTATGAATCCATTCAGATACTTGTACAATTATGACCCACTATCCTTTGTAGAGTTTGTCTTTGGTGATATTAGGGCTCCTATGGTTCATGATTGGATTAAACATAGTCAAGACGTACTCAGAGAATTGAAGGATCATCTGGAAAGGGCACAAAATCAACAAAAGGTCCAGGCAGACAAGCACAAGGTAGAACACATATTTGAGGTTGGTGATCTATTCTACTTGAGGCTCCAATCATACAAACATGCATCCATCAAAAGAAGTGGAGCAAAAAATCTCCAACCCTGATTCTTTGAACCCTAAAGAATCAACAGGAAGGTAGGGGACGTGTCTTATGAGCTTGATCTTCCACATGGAAACAAAATACACAACGTTTTCCATGTGTCATGCTTGAAAAGAGCCATAGGCCAACACATCACTCCCATTGAGGTACTACCACATTTATATGAGGAAGGGCAATTGATATTGATACTAGAGGAGATACTGGAGGTTTGGGAGAAGAATCTAAGGAGGAGAAGCATCAAGGAATACTTAGTCAAATGGAAAGACTTACCTATTGAGGATGCCACTTGGGAGAGTGAACAGGTTCTACAGGAGACATGCGCAGAATTGCTTATGCCCAAGAAATATCTAGCAGGGGAGATTGTAATGTCCCCCACCTCTTGATGAAGAGGGTCAGAGAGACCCAATAGTCTAGTCATCCCCACTAGACTATAGTCTCATGCACTATGGGGAGAAGTAAACTAAACTCAACGTTATAATATTAAGTTGACTTGGAAAAAGAAAAGTAACTCAATGAAAGAATAAAACACATGATAATGTGTTAGGATTTAACCCTAGGGGTTAACTAACTCAAAAAAGAAACAGATTAGAGGTATAAAGGAAAGGCAAGGGCGCATGTCTCACTCACCTTGGATTATTATTGCATTTTTCTTTTGGGCTCTAGTGCACAAAAACTTTGAGGGTTTTGAGAATACAAACCCTAGAGGACAACTCGGTGGTGAAAGATCCCACCTCTCTTGTTCCAGGCTTGGTCTCGGGGATGCAATACTCTACCCACACCATTCTACAACAACTACAGGTACTATATTCCATAGAGGGAAGCAACATGGCGTAACTTGGAGGGTTTCCAACCAAGGGGGCACACCATAGATTGAAGAAAGTTCGATCCAAGAGTTGGAGAAGGATTTTGGACATTCTGGCTTTTGGGTTTTCTTTCCAGGGTCTTGATCATCATCTCTTGGGAATTTTGAGGGAGTTAGCTTTGTTATTTGATTTGCTAAAGCATTGGCAAGATTTGGAGAGAAGGAGGGCACTATTGGAAGGTAGATCTACTCAGTTTGGAAGGGAAAAAATTCATATCTCAGCCCAAGACTTCACCTAGAGGCTCACCTTGCCCCAATCTACCTTTCTATAGAGTTTCAGAGCATTTGTAGGTCTCCTTCATCGGGGCCGAAATATTGGGCCTTGGTATCTTTAGGAGGGCGCAACCTAGTTTGGGGTTTCGGAATATTGTAGAGCATATCTTCAAATTTTAGCTCGAGACTTCAGGAGGGGGTTTGCCTTGTCCCGATCTATCATTCTACTAAGTTTTGTGGCATTTGAGGACTTCCATCAACAGGGCCGAAATATTGGACCTTCTTAGCTATCCAGGAGAGCGTACCTTTAGGAAGGAGGGGTTTGGACGTGACCCTAAATTATTTGTATTGGTATTCAACTCGTATTCAACCTTTGGAGGCTTATATCTTCTTATATGAGCATTTTGTAGTAGATCATACTCCAGCTAGAGGATATAACTAATGATTATTTCAGATCTGCAGTCCTATTGTATCGGGTTCTTTCATATTATCTAAATAAAGGTAAGACCTATGTTATTTGGTTCCATATCTAGTGTTTCTTGTTATCTCTTGTATTTCCACATGTTTCATCTTCAGATCTATGTTCACATGCTTGATAAATAAATCTATAAACCCTAAGAATCAAGTCCAAGAGTAAACCTACAAACAAACACACACACAACAGTTAACAGTGAGTAGTTAGTGTTCTGAACGAGAAAATTGGCTTGGGAACATTACAGTGGTATCAAAGCATTCATCCTCTCATTTAGTGGGGATTAGTGCATGCAGAAATTTAGTGGTATCTATATGGGCAGACGTAGGAATCACGCAGGCGAACCAGAGGCAGACATGGAAGGTTCAGGTGAGGACAATGAGCCACAAGTATTAGCAAAATTTGCACAGTAACTACATCAGTCTATACCTCAGGCAGAGAGTGCATTGGTCGTCCACTTACAGGAAAACCAAGAGATAGTGCGCAGGGGTCAGAGTGAGTTGAGGGAGACCTTAGACAAGGTAAGTGCCAATCAAGATAAGTTCTCATAGGTACTATTGCATTTGACTCATGGAGGAAAGGGTCCCGAAACGTATGCAAACATAGAGGCTAGTGGATCTCATGGAGGGTATAGACATCAGTAGGAACACATTCCCCATTATCACACTGAGGGATAGAGCCATGGAGGAGGTGAACCATAGGGACAAACACACAACAGGACCACCCATAGAACCTATCTACCGTCGATCTTGGATGAACAGGCACATCCAAACTACCAAGATGAAATTGAGGACAATTTCGATCAGTATGTCAAGGAATATAACTCATTGAGCATAGTAGTCCAGAGGAAAATCACACTAGATCAATATTGTGGGTTTAAACTCAGATTTAAAACTAGGCCGTACCACAGGAACAACTATGAGTTAGAGCACAAGGATGGTAAAATGGAAATCCCCTATTTTGATGGATCTTCCTAGATGACTGCACAGGCTCGAGTGAAGAAACTTGACACTTACCTACAACTTAACCCAATGAGAGATATGGATGCCATCAAGTTTTCCACCATGTACTTGGAATACAAAGCTCATGACCGGTGGTACCATGGGTTAACTACACTAGGCCAAAATCAGATCGTGGCTTACACAGAGTTTACACAGAGGCTTATTGACAGATTTGATCAGGGGGATCCAAAACTACATTTCAGGGAGTTCACCCAACTCAAGCAGATAGGATCACCAGAGGTGTATATTGAGGAGTTTCAGAAGATAACGGTCATGGTGGAGAATGTGTCTCAAGCAAGGCTCATGAAGCTTTTCACAGAGGGATTGATGGAACCCTTAAAGGTTTGGGTAAAGGATTTCAAGCCTACCAACTTACATGATGCTATATGGAGGACAAGAGATCTAGGCCCAACAGGAAAATCTAAATTCATCCCTAGACCACCTCTAAATATAGGAGGAAGAGACCAAATACCTCCCATGAACCAAGGTCGAGGAAGAGACCAAAGGGGGTTTGACAGAGTAAAAGGTAGAATGGATGAAAAAACTAGAAGAGAACTAAGAAGGAAACAACTGTGCTACACATGCAAAGAGCCTTGGGATCCATCCCACAAATGCACGGGCAAAGGAAAAGCACATTAAATTGAGGTAACTTCCGATAATGAGGAGGATGAAGATTTCGGTCACCTACAAAACATAGAAGCAGACACCACTAAAACTACAGAAGTGGAAGGTACAATTCACAACATTGCAACAAATGAAAAGGATACACTGGCAACGATCAGTGGGGTACCCAAATACAACACTTTCAGGATGAGAGGGGTGTTTGCAGGGGAAAAAAGTTTCGGTTCTCATTGATGGGGGTGCTTCTCACAATTGATTGACTTAGCTCTACTACAGAGGAGACACATAACCACGGTGTAATTTGAAGGATTCAAGGTGGAAGTAGCAGGCAAAAGCACCATGCCCTGTAACAGGTATATTCCGAGGATGAATCTTACATTGGGAAAACATGATTTAGCACAAGAATTCTATGTGATGGACCTTCCAGACACAAAATCATCCTTGGGGTTCAGTGGCTTAGTACATTGGGACCAATCACCACCAACTACAAGACTATGGAGATGTCTTTCATAGAGGAAAGTGGGAAAAATGTAGTTCTCAGGGGCATGTTAGGAAACACACCTAGGGTGGTTACAACAAAGTGCATGGAGGCCATTTTCAGAAGAGAGGAAATTGTATATGTTGCTGAGTGTAGAATATCAGTATGAGTGGATAATAAGGGAGAGATTCGCTATTCACCAGAGATTCAAAGAATCATTGACAAACATAGCAAGGTGTTTGGACCCATTCCACCAGGAGCACCACTAGATAGGGGGTTTGAGCATATCATAGAGTTGGAAGAGGGAGTGAAACATGTCATCACCACTCCCTATAGACACTCAAAGAAGTACAAATATGAAATAGAGAAGGCTATCAATGAACTTCTAGACATGGGCCAATTAGACCGAGTTCTAGTCCTTTTGCATCTTCAGGGGTACTCGTGAAAAAGAAGGATGGGACCATGTGCATGTGCATTGATTATAGGGCCTTGAACAAGAAGACAATTAAGAACAAGTATCCCATTTCGAGGATTGATGAGCTATTGGATGAGCTCCATAGGGTTGTTTACTTCACCAAGATTGACTTACGCTCTGACTATCATCAAATCAAAATGAGGGAGAAGGATGTCCCCAAGTCTGCCTTCAGATGTCACTACGGTCACTATGAATTCCTAGTGATGCCATTTGCACCGACTAATGTGCCAGCCACATTTCAATCTTGCATGAATCATGTCTTCAACAAGCAGTTAAGGAAGCACCTCCTAGTATTTTTTGATGACTTGTTGATCTATAGCAGGACTTTGGAGGAGCACATTCAACATGTAGAAAATATTCTAGCCATCATGGAGGATCAATCCTTGTATGCAAAGGAATCCAAATGTGAATTTGGAATGACATAGGTCCTCTATTTGGGACACATCATTGGGGTAAAGGGGGTACAGGTACACCAAGAGAAGATCCAAGCTATACTTGACTAGCCCACACCTAAGACCCTCACAAAATTGAAAGGGTTTCTTAGCATTTGTTTCTACTACAGGAGAGTCGTCAAGGGTTTCTCACAGCTTTGTGAACCCTTGACCGATTTGACCAAGAAAGGATCTTTCAAATGGAGTTGAGAGGCACAGTTGAAATTTGACAAAATGAAAAAGGTAATGAGTACGTGCCCAGTCTTAGCTCTACCATATTTCGAGAAACCCTTCACAGTGGAGTGTGATGCCTCCGGGGAAGACATTGGAGCAATGCTTATGAATAATAGGCACCCACTTTTCTACGAGAGTCGAAAGTTGAGGGGCCCTTGACTTCTTTATACCATCTATGACAAAGAGATGTTGGCCATCATACACGCATTGGCTAAGTTCAGGCAATACTTGGTAGGAGCGAAATTTGGGGTGAGGACAGATCACAACAGTCTTAAGTACTTTTTGGAACAAAAGTACTTAAATGAGAGGCAACAAAAGTGGGTTAGCAAGATACAGGCCTATGATTTTGAAATTGAGTTTGTTAAGGGGAAGAATAACGTATTCACAGATGCCCTATCCAGGAGACCATCAGTTTATGCTATGACCGATATCTCAGTTGACCAGAAGGCTCACCTCTTAGTAGACTACTCAAAGAACCAATTTGCATGTCAGTTAATGGATGGACAGGTACAGGATGACAACTTCATAATCATGGAGGACATCATCTACTACAAGGGCCAAATTTTCTTGGTCCCCGAGTCATCCTTTAAGGCAAAGGTACTTCAAGCATGCCATGATTCATCTGTGGTAGGACATCAAGGATTTGTCAAAACATATCGATAGGTAAGGGAAATGTTTTCTTAGAAAGGATTGAAGGAAGATGTGATGCGTCACATCAAGGAATGCACTACTTGTCAGGAAAACAAGGATGATCCCACACACCCAATAGGATTATTACAACCTCTACACATCCCATACCACAAATGGGAAAGCATCTCTATGGACTTCATCACAGGTTTGCCCGAAGAACAGGGTAAATATTGTATTTTTATAGTGGTGGACAGATTGACTAAGTTTGCACACTTTTTCTCCATTGCCACAGACTTCAGTGCAACACAGGTTGCAGAATTGTTCTTCAGGAAGGTTTTGAGACTACATGGTTTACCCAAGACCATTGTGAGTGAAAGGGACAACTGATTCATGAACACTTTTTGGAAAGAATTATTTAGGTTGGTTGGTATGACCTTGACTCCCAACACCAGTTACCATCTTCTGACTGATGGTCAGATAGAAATAGTCAATAAGTGGGTGGAAGGCTACCTCCGAAATTATGTATCAGGGCAAAAAAAAGCATGGGTCAGGTGGTTACATCTGGGAGAATACTTCTACAACAAAACTCATCATATGTCTATTGGTATGACTCCATTCAGAGCCTTGTACAGTTATGACCCACTTTCCTTTGTAGAGATTGTCTTTGGTGATAGTAGGGCTCCTATGGTTCAGGATTGGATTCAGTAGAGTCAGGACGTACTAAGAGAACTAAAGGATCATCTGCAAAGGGCACAAAATCAACAAAAGGTCCAGGCAAACATGCGCAGGGTAGAACATTTATTTGAGGTGGGTGATCTGGTATACTCTAGGCTCCAACCGTCATGACATACATCCATCAAAATAAGTGGAGCATAAATGCTCCAAACTCGATTCTTTGAACCCTACAACATCAACACGAAGGTAGGGGTCATGGATTATGAGCTTGATCTTCCACAGGGCAAAAAATACACAATGTTTTCCATGTGTCATGCTTGAAAAGAGACATAGGCCAACACATCACTCCCATTGAGGTACTACCACCTTTAGATGAGGAAGGGCAATTGATACTGATACGAGAGGAGATACTGGAGGTTCAGGAGAAGAATCTAAGAAGGAGAAGCATCAAGGAATACTTATTCAAATGGAAAGACTTACCTATTGAGGATGCCACTTGGGAGAGTAAACGAGTTCTAGAGGAGACAGGATCAGAATTGCTTGTGGACAAGCAATTTCTAGCAAGGGATACTGTAATGTCCCCCACCTCTCTATGAAGAGGGTTGGAGAGATCCAATAGTCTAGTCATCCCCACTAGACTATAGTCTCATGCACTATGGGGAGAAGTCAACTAAACTCAACGTTATAATATTAAGTTGATTTGGAAAAAGAAAAGTAACTCAATGAAAGAATAAAACACATGAGAATGAGTTAGGATTTAGCCCTAGGGGTTAACTAACTCAACAAAGAAACCAATTGGAAGCATTAGCAATATTTGGAGAGAAGGAGGGTGCTATTGGAAGGTATATCTACTCAGTTTGGAAGGGAAAAACTTCAGATCTCAGCCCAAGAATTCACCTAGAGGCTCACCTTTCCCTGATCTACCTTTCTAGAGAGTTTCAGAGAATTTGGAGGTCTCCTTCATCAGGGCCAAAATATTGGGCCTTGGAAGTCTTAAGGAGGGCGCAACCTAGTTTGGGGTTTCAACATATTGCAGAGAAGATCTTCATATTTCAGCTTGAGACTTCAGGAGGGGGTTTGCCTTGCTCCAATCTATCATTCTACTGAGTTTTGTGGCATTTGAGAAATTCCATAAGCAGGGCTGAAATATTGGACCTTCTCTGTTATCCAGGAGAGTGTACCTTAAGCCAGGAGGGGTTTGGATGTGACCCTGATTTATTTGTATTGGTCTTCAGCTCGTATTCAGCCTTTAGAGGCTTATGTCTTCTTATCTGATCATTTTGTAGTAGCTCATACTCCAGCTAGAGGATCTAGATGATGATTATTCCATATCTGCAGTCCTATTGTATTAGGTTATTTCATATTATCTAAATAAAGGTCAGATCTATGTTGTTTGGTTCCATATTTGGTGTTTCTTGTTATCTCTTTTATTTCCACATGTTGCATCTTCAGATCTATGTTCACATGCTTGATAACTAAATCTATAAACCCTAAGAAGCAACTCCAAGAGTAAACTTGCAAACAAACACACACACTACAGTTAACAGTGAGCAGTTAGTGTTCCTAGCGAAAAAAATTGGCTTGGGAACATTACATGGATTTTGGCAAGCCAATGTGCAAGATTCCCTAAAAGATACGTCTATGAAAGAAAAAACTTGACAACAGGCAAAGGGACTTTTACTTGTGTGTGCTTGCATAAGATAAAGTGGCGAAATTTCTCCACAACTTTAACAAGAGAAAAAACATGTTTTTCGATATAAGAATACTTGAATTCATCATCTGATAAGCTTTGAATCATGTAAGCTACTGGTTTTTTGTTATTCTGGTCATCACATTGTAAGAGAATAGCAGAAACTGCTTCCTCAGTGGCATTAGTGTATACGGTAAAATCTTTCTCAAAGTTTGGTTTCGCCAAAACTGGTGCGGAACTGATTTCCTTCTTAATCCTTACAAAAGCATTTTCGACGTCTTCAGTCCAAGAAAAGGAGCGATCTTGATTTAGAAGATTATTAATTGGTTTGACCATTAAAGAAAAATTAGGAACAAATGTACAAACAAAGTTGATAATGCCCATAAAGGCTTGAACCCTCTTTTTGGAAGTGGGGGCAGGAAGGTTCAGAATAACAATACTCCTTTCGGGATCTATGCTTATTCCTGATTAAAAAACAATATGTCCAAGGATCTTACCCTTGGTAACGCCAAAAATATATTTAGAAGGGTTTAAAGAAATGTCGAACTTTCTACATCACATGAGAACTTTTCTAAGATGACCAAAATGATCTAATTGGTTATTTGAATAAACAATCAAGTTATCAAAATAAACCTGGATAATATTACCGATAAGATCGTCAAAAGCTATCTGCATAGCTCTTTGGAAGGTGACACTTGCATTAAATAATCCAAAAGGCATGTGTTGATAAGCAAATGTGCCCCAACGTGTAGTAAAAGTGGTTTTGTATCTATCAGTCCTTTTTACCTTGATCTGATTATAACCAGAGAAACAATCAAGTAAGGACATCATTTGTGACCTTGCAACTTGCTGCAAAATAATTTCCATATTAGGGAGATGAAAATGGTCTTTTATGCTTGCTCTATTCAATTCACGAAAATCAATGCACAATCAGATTTGACCAATTGTCTTCCAAACGTGGAGCAAATTGGAAACCCACTCCGAATATTTAACCGGGAAATCATACCAGCCTTCAAAAGTTTTTCCAAATCCTTCCTAATAGTAGCTTCAAGTGCGGGGTTAATGGGTCTTTGCTTTTACCTAACTGGTTTTATCCCTTCCTTGATAGGAATGGCATGTTGTATGAGGGCAGGATCAAAACCATGAAGATCCTCATATGACCAAGCAAAAATATCTTGAAATTCATGAAGTAGCTCAGTGAATTTCAACTTTTCTTCATCAATACATTGGGCACCTATCTTGACATTCTTGGGGAAATCGGGTGTTCCAATGTTCAAGGAAATGGTTTCACTCACTTTCCTTTTTGACTTCTCTTCTTTATGCGTTTATTTGTTGCCTACATCACTCGATGAAAATGAACTTTCAAGAGGAGTCAAGCCTTTTGAAATTTTGTTGTTTTCCATGGATATAATCTCCTTGGGCTTAAATGGTTCATTTGTATGAAATCAAATATGCCTTCATCACTAGGGAAGACTTGCCATGACTCTACATTATCAGGAATGTGAGGATGATATAAAGATTGAAAAGTACAATCAAGTCTTTGAGGCAGAATTTGTCAAGCTGGAGATGCTACAAATACAACTAACCTGTCAACCATTGAATTAAGTTCCCTTTTAACATGAGTGATGTTAAATGGTAATAATTTCAAGATAAGCATCCAAACAGCTTGGTTGTATCTTTACATCAACTTATTGCCAGGAGAGTAGATTTTACGTACAAGGTTCACAACAAGTTCAGAGTCCCCAAAAACTGTAAGGTGTCCACAACTTAAGTTATAAGCATTTTCAATGCCTAGCAATAATGCTTCAAACCCGATGACGTTGTTGGTGCGATCAAATTCTAACCTATAAGAAAAGTTATGAATTTTACCTATAGGTGAGTATAAGATAATGGCAGGTCCATTACCTTCGTTGGAGCATGAACCATCAAAGTGCATGTGCCACATACCATCTTCCAGATCAATTTGTTCCAGGGTAGTGTCACCCTCATCCGCAAAGATGGAATGCACTCCTAAGTATTCCCGACATAGTTTACGTTAGGCTGTGGAATGCTCTCTATGTACGGTGATATTCTTCCTTCCCTTAGGACTATAATATTCTTTCCATTTCGAGGAAATAATAAGTGTGTCCCATCAAGTGAAATATATCTACCCGTCAAGCCTTTCCAGTCCCTTCTTAAGATGATAGAATAGTTACTTACTGGCATGTTAATTACCTGGATATTGAGGGTCGTCCTTATTTCAGGATGTGCGCACAGAACTAAATTCACGTCTTTGATTTCACCTATAGTTGACTATTGTAGACTATTATAGGAGAGCATGCTTCTAGAATTTTCATTAGTACATGATAAGCCTAGCTCTTCCATGATGATTTTCGACATTACGCTTGGACGCAAACCACCGTCAATTAGGCAACAATGGGCTATTGTATCCATAATTTTTATAGAAATGAAAAATGGAGGGTTTTTTACAGTGTGTCTAAAATTATTTACACCTATTTTATTTACAATGGATTGCTCTTCTTTTGCCTCTTCAAAAAGTTTGGCTATGGTGGAAGCTTTTCCTTCCATAAAATCCTTGATATGCTTTTATTGTTCAGGGACGACAACCATGTCTAGAAGAGTAGCATAGACCTATATATTAGACAATTGGTTGAGAATGTTATAATTGGAAGAGGGAAGAGGGGATGAAACTCTTTTATTGTCAGGAGTTTTGGTAGCTTGTACAATAACAACTTGCGAAGATGAGCTTGGAGTAGAAGAAGTACGAGGGGGACCATATTTTCCTTTAGAAGCATAGGATTTGTTCCTAGTGTTTATGATCATAACATCTTTCGGTTCTGCCCAATCTATAACAACAATGGTGGTTTCGGGGTTCTTGCCAAAGATTTTATCTCCGCCACTCTTCTTAACCTCACAAGTACTTTCTTCGTGATTTTCCTCACAAAAGTTACACCAACTGTGAGACATGATGGCTTTGGGCTGAAAGTTGTTTTCATTGGTATTCCTAAGAGGTGTTGAGGAAGAAGATGATGCCCTCGGTGTAAGTGAATGGACGTTTCCCTTTTTTTCGTATGTTATCATCCGATTGTTCATATCTTGCACAAGTTTTAGGAGGGCAGACATGTCCGTTTGTTTAACCGAGTCCCCCTTCGGGAGACCTGTTCTTTCTAACTGCTCTTCATATTCTATACAAGTATGAAGAGCGGAACCAAGATTATCAATATCTTTTTCTTCAAACCTATGTAGATAAGGGGAAGGTAGAGCATTATAATAATGCATAAAAGAAACTTGGTTCTGGGGGAAAATAAGTTCAGGGATTTGGTTATACAACTTGGTGAAATGAAGGTTGAAATACTTAATAGTCTCATCGTCCTTGTATGCAATGTTATTATATTCCCGTAATTTTTTGGCTGGGCTCTTAGACTGCCCATAAGTGGACTTGAAATAGTAAACTAACTCTTCCCAAGTTGAAAGAATATTGGGAGGGAGATCAAAAAAATATGTCGTTGCTTTCCCTTCGAGAGAGTTGACAAATAAGCACATGCAAGTATCATTATCATTATCTCCTACATTGTGACAAACATTAGAGAATTCTACCAAGTGTTCATTTGTAGTGACTGTATTATTTCCTGAAAACCTAGGTAGATGCTCTTTAAATTTTGGTAACGGATGAGTAGCAGGTGCTAGGTTCAAGGGATATGATACTTGCCACGAGGTGGTAGTAGCATCTTCCTCGAATTGAAAAAGCACATATTTCTTTATGATTTTAGCAGGGTTAGTAGTAGATTGGATAGGAACCTAATGGATATATAAACTACCAATTATCGATGAGGCCGAAGGTTGAGATGAAGAGGCACCTCCAGTACCACCAGAGCCACCCGCAGATGCCATTTTGAAAATGATGGGTGAGGGTGAGAAGGGTGAACTAAACGAATTAGACAAAGTTCTCCTTAGAGTACCTTGTTGGGTTGACAAAATGGCTTTCCTCCTTCCTATTTCAATGATAGGAGTGGCTTTAGGAGACAATCCTCTTCTTCTTCTAGAGATGTGAGGATTTGAGGACATGAAAAACAAGATCAAAATATTAGGAAAATGAGGGCTACGGCTGATTTCTAGGCTACCTTTGCTTGGACTCCCAACGTTCACAGATACTTATATCTTGTTCAATTACTTCCCACGAGCATTCAAGCTCAGCCCAGGTATTATAAATTTCTAAGATAATATTGAATAAGGTCAAGGAAATGCTGCTTTGGTCTTTAAGACCATGTTCAATATCGGGCTACCTTGTAGAAGGTACTGTCATGAGAAAAATCAGTCAAAGAATCATAAACAAAAAACAAAAATATTCAAAGATAATCGTGAATACAATCAACCAGAGAGATATGGAAGATCTCCCCAGTATGGTCGCCAAATAAATGTTGAGGAAAAGGTATCGATTACCTCACTCAATCATTTTCAGATATTTCCTTGCTAGGACAAGATAGTTGGGAATGTCTCCCGTAGTTTATAGCCTCAAAAAACTCACTCAATCTGCAAGTATTAATTACAAGGATTGAGGCTGATTTATAAAATATGTTGCAATATAAAATAAATTTTATAAAAGCTATTGGAATGTACACATATTTTGCGATAAAGTAAACATGGAGATCAAAAGCGAAAAGTAACCAAGTCACGAATACACATGTATGAGACAAAATATCAATCTGATTTTATTTCATTCTAAGATACCAAAAGTGTTTTTCTCTTTACAAAACCCCTGCGAGGGCATGGACCAAAGTCTGATTTAGAGATCCTCGATGAACACCATACAAAAAGACTCGGACAATAAAGTAAAACTGAAATTAATAATCTGGAACAACTTTCCAAAAACTGCTGCCATCTTGACTCTACAAGATATCCTTTATCAGCCATGAAACTTAATTCACAAACAAACAAGAATATACAGACTATCAAGGATGAATCAACACTTCTAAAAAAAGCGTCTGAAAAGTGTGGTTCAGTCTTGAAACCTATTGTCTACAATAAGACCATGCCGTCAAGAAGAGAATTAGGCATTGAATAAACTCATAAATGAATGAAAACTGAAACTATCTCATGTAACTAAAGAGCAAACCTTAGTCTTGTTTTCTCCTTCTATTCTCCTTTGTCTCTTCTTCTCATTGAGATTTTATTCTTTCCAAATAAGTTGAAGTAGTTCAACTACTTTCTTTAGTTAAGTTGATTTAAATTAACTAATTAGTTCAGGAGAAATAAATAATAATAATATAGTTAAGGGTATTAATTAACAATAACTTTGTAGGTGGGACCCCTTGTTACTCTCGTGAATATCTTCTTTTTAAATCATGAAATATAACACACAAAAGATAATCACTTTGACCATATGGCACCCTTGTAACTCCCTTGACGATCTTCTAAACTGGATATTTAAATATCAACAATAATTTATATCATATCCAAAAAGAATGTATATCCACATTATCCACAAAATATCAAAAATAGGGCTTGCTGTCCAAAAATTTTGAAAACCATTAAACATTGTCCTCATCAACTGAATCATATAAAATGTAATTTAAAAACCATATTTGCCACTTTGTGAGGCAATTTTCCTTTTCTCACTGTTGTTTCCCTTAGAATTTTTTGATGTAGCCCGTGGTTGATTGGATCCTTGGGGTTGTATCTAGCTGATCATATGGGAGCAAACATCCTTTAAACGAAAGAAGGAAGACACAGATTTTGAGGAATCAGTGGAGGGAGAAGAAAGCGAAGCAGTTGATTTTCCTTTGTCTTGCACAGGTTGGGGAATATCAGTCTTCAATATCTTATTGGTATGCAAAGAATGAACTGGTGAAACAACATGGGCAATTTGGACATTAGGATTAACAGGTGGTGGTAAAGGTAATGACATAATGGACCAACCGTGATGGTGAGAGACAGGCTGGTTGACAATCTCTTGCCAACCATCATTTGCAGGGACTTCATGTTGTAAAGACACATGTGGAGGAATGAGAATGCCCATAATATTTTGAGGAGGCTGGAAATGGGGTCTCTCTGGTCGATGATGCATTATTCCATGGCCAACCCAAGTAAAGAACCCAGCTTGGAACAACCGGTTCAATTCTTGCAGGTCAGCGTCAAAATGGATATAAAATCTAGGCCTCCTATGGCCTTGATTCCAATTTCCCTTGCCTCTGTTATTTCGACCATTATTGCCTCTACTAAAAAAGCTCACCCTGTAGCAACAATTTGTTAGTAATGAAGCTCTTAATAAACCATACCTGACACTCTGCTTACATGAATCAAAATTTGTCTCCAAAATTGACACGAGATACATGCAAATCCATCCATAACACATCATTCATTAATTGCCATGTGAACATGGAAAGATAGGGTTCATTGGAAATATGGAGGGAGTGTAAATAGTGAAAAATGGTAGAATGATAGGGGATTAATATACGAATACTGTTCAACAATTAACCAAACAATTAACTATGTATAAAAATATCAAGAATATCAATCATCAACCCTTACTATGTTATCTTTCTTTTGCTTCCACACAAACTTTTTCTTTTAAAATTTATATCACAAAACATGGATGCAATAAGTGAAATCAGGATCGTGGAGGGAAAGTAATTAGCGAAAAATGGTAGAATGATAGGGAAACTTTACAGATACTATTAAAGTGAAAAGAAATCAAACATGCTACCTCTGATGCAATCAAAATTTATCTTTGTCCAGAATCTCAAAGTTTAAACAATATTATGTTTCCAAAAGAATAATCCAAACCGATGCCTTCTTTAACAAAATTGCTTGCTGGCCTCCAAATTATTTTACACAGTAAACTATTTGATATGCCCATGATTATTTAACCATAGTAACGATTGTAACCATATTATCATTATATAACAGAAATGACGAACAACATCATAATCTCTACAAGAATACAACAATAGTCTTTGAGCCACGATTCATAACATCAACCCTAGTAATAATCCTTTAAATCCAACAGGGTCATGCATAATGCTTCCAAACAAACTGATATCCATCATTAGTCTAAGCCACATTCAATGCAAGTTCTTCTAATTTCATTTTGGGCAGTATTACTCGATTCGAGCCTTAGACATTTCAAACACTGGTGCTTTTTTTTAAAACAATAAACATAATGATTTAACCAAGAAGAATAACATTTGTTATTGGGAACACAAGCTTCAATAACTATAATTTTCAATGAATAGGTGAGGACATACTCCTTTCCACAATTTCCAAGCAAGAGACCAACTAAACTCGTGTCCAAGTCACCGAGCAAGAACAATAATCTCATCAACTCAAACTGGAGTAAGCAACACTTTCACTGTAATGTGTAGGGTTCCATATATGTCAATGACAGTAAGGGTAGAGATGACATGGCAATTTAAACATAGGGTTTGGAAGTTGCATAGCATATACAACTCATTCCATGGGTGCCTTATTATAATCGATCACGGATAATATAAAAATAATTCGCAACCATGCTATCGACTGCATGAGCTTCATATAACAGACTGTAACTTTCAAAGAACAAGTGAAACCAACACTTCCTTCAACACATCATAACAAGTGACCAAAAAAAACTCGTGCCCAACCAAAAAGCATGAATAGTGCTCCCATCAAAATATGGGTAAGAAATGTCAAGATATCTATATAATGTTCACCACACAACAATGATAGTGAGGTCACAAGAAAGCATGCTAACAACTGGGGGTTTTTCCAGAACAAGTCATGGAAGGTTTTAGTCATATTTCACTTAAACATCCATAGGGTCGAAATATGGCGCGAGTATACTAACCACATAGACCAACAATGTCAATCTATAGGTGGGGTATTCACAAAACCCAGACGTAAGGCTGATTTAGATAACCCATTTCAACAGGGAGGCCAAACCCACAATATAGAACCATAGGCAAGGCATACTCAATCACAACTTTTACTCAACAATTCCCTACGAACCATTACACACAACAAGGACACCGCGACTATTTTTTAATGCCAACAATCTCAGAACAACCACCACAGGAAACCAAGGATGCAACCATAAATTCACAGTTCCAAAAACATCATAACAACTTGAGAATTACATAGACCACGAGAAACTAGAGCCAAAATTTGATTTAAGGGCAAAGCAAATCTCATGGATGGAAAATTAAGAAAACCCCATACCTGTAAAAGATTGTGTGAGGAGAAAAACCAAGGTTGTATACTTTCTCCACGACCAGGCAAGGCGGAGTAACAACAATTAACAGAGAAAAAATGCAAGAATGACTAGGGTGGCAGGCTCGAGGGGAGTTTGATGCTTCTTCCTTTAGATCCTCATTCATATCTTAGTATGAGCCAAGTCCAATAGAAATATCACCATACCACTAACATCCAAAACCATTAATACAACCAAATATCCAAACTTGCCATATCACAATTTGCAAAGTGTGTGATAGTCCAAAGTGCGCCACCCCTTGCCACTATCAATTTTTTTCATATGACAACTTGCTAGGAACACAACCAAATTGAAACTAAACCAATGCGCACACAACAGTAGCAAGGGTTGCGATCATCCAATCTTTGCTATGGACAATATACAATATAAACATTAAAACTGGAGTGTAATTATTTCATCCAAAAGGCAACATAATCATATTTCATGCGAGATAATCAAGACCATATTGTGCCTTGTTTTAATCAGCCAACCACCACATATTATCATAAACATTTTAACCATGATTTGAAGCGAATTAGCTGTAGAAAATTGTGTCGCAACCAATACATAGGCAAACAAAATATAAGTGTCGCTTCTCCAACATAGTGCCATAAGTTTAACAAAGGGGGTCCCACTAATAGTATATTATTAATATAGTTAAATAATAAATCTTGGCAATCATTTGCGAGCATAGTATCCATCGTTGCGCTTTCAAGCGTCAACAAACCCCTCGAAAAAAATAGACCTAAATATATTGGTAGAGGAAATTAATCCTTCCATGATTCTTCTACAATATATAATAACCAATGGGGAGAAAATTATTTAGGAGTTCTCCAAATTTTTAGGTAGATGGTATTTTTCTTTTATTGATGCTATCAAAATTTCAAGGGGAAATATAGCTGGGTGGAAGAGATGCTCCATTAACCTTACTAATTCCTATTCTTTCACAATAGATCTATGAAATACTCTGTTCTTTTTGGATCTTCAGAAAGAGATTCCTCTATGGAACGTTTATGGGCCATATGTTGACAAGATAGAGTATTGGGACAAGTTATTCACATGGATTGGTTTCATACTAGGCTAGCAGTGGTGGAAGGGGACATGAATTTTACTCTAGGAGCATCGAAGATATGGGGACTAGTTACACAAATGGATTGTCTCACTATTTATTTTATCAAAAAGTTGGAAGAAGTAGACCTACTAGATGTTGAGCTTGCCAAATTGTCTCCAACCTAGAGAAGAAATATATCTAGAGAGGCTTGCATTGCCAAGATATTTAATTAGTTCCTTGCTTTCAAATCTATCCTTAATGAAGTAAATCAATTAAGATAGTGAGTATCTTTGGGAGGGAATTCTAATCACAACCCAATCATCCTGGAAATATCCCCTGCCCAAGAGAAGCCTACTAGTCCTTTCAAGTTGAACCCTGAATGGGTAAAATATGAGAGTGTTATAAACATGGTTAAAGAAATACATGAGCCTTATAATGGAAACTTAAGAGAGACTACTTCTGTATAGTTCCACCAAAACTTGAAAAATCAAAGAAAGTAGCTATGCAATGGGCCAAAGAAAAGAAGTAAAAGGATGACAAAACCATCAAAGAAGTGGAGGAAGCTTTGGAAGGTCTCTATAGGAATGACGGTTTTGGTTCTTTATTGGAGGAACAAAAATTAGAGGTCAAATTATTGGAGGATAAAAACAGGAAAATCCTCTTAGAAAAAGAGAGAATGGAGGATTAAAAGTAAATCATTATGGTCTTAGGTGGGAGACAAAAATATATATAAAAAAATCATAGATATGGAAACCATAAGAGGAATATTAGTTTACTTTGGAGAATAGAAAATGAATATTGTTCATGTGTAGTTGCAAAAGGTGTTAATTACTTCTCAACACTCTTCAAAGAAGACTCCCATGCCACTATAGTAGAGGTAATTAAATTGTCAGACTCTTTTTAAAACTTCATCAATCCTGAAGATAATAAATCTTTGATGGATGAAGTGGGTAAAGAAGAGTTTCTTAGTACTCTCCAAAGTTTCTAGAAGGACAAAAGTCCAGGTACGGATGGCCTTCATGTGGAATTATTTTTAGGATGCTTCAGTTTTATAGAATATGGTTTAAGGAGGGAGGTAGAGACCACTAGAACTAATGGGAAGATGTTATGAGCCTTCAACATAGCCTTTCTGGCTCAGATTCCCAAGGAGAATAATCCAATATCCTTTGGGAAATTCATGCCAATCTACCTTGACAATTGTAGACTATACAAAATCATTTCAAAGATAATTGCGAGGATAAAAAGGATCTTGTTAGGGAAAATATTTGAAGAACAGTTTGGATTTATAGAAGGAAGACAAATTTATGAGGTTGTAAGGATTGCTCAAGAAGGTCTACATTCAATTAAAATCAGGAGTTAAAGGTCAATGATGATCAAATTGGACCTCCCCAAAGCTTATAACAAGGTAAACTAGTTATATCTTGAACTAATTCTCATTCATCCGGGTTTTTGTCATCAATTTGTCAGCTAGATAATGAACTGCATTACTTCTGCATATTTTGTTGTTTTAATAAATGGGGAAACATCCCCTTTCTTTACACTTGGAATAGGCCTTAGACAAGGGTTCCTCCTATCCCCATTGAGTAGGCTCTTGGTGGAGGCTGAAAAAAATGGTAGTTTCAAAGGAGATCATATAGGAACTACATGCAAAATCACTCATTTACTATATGTTGGTGACACCTTGATTTTCTGTGAGGAGCTAAAAGGATGATTGAAAAGCTCAGAGAGATCATGGAACTATTTTGTGAAGCAACATGTATGATAATAAATATTCTTAAATCAACAATTTCCCCATGGGGATTTTCTTAGTAGGAGAAGATCTTTGTTTCACAAATGTTTCCTTACCAACAGACAATTTAGATCAAGGTCTAAAATACTTTTGTTTTTACTTAAAAGAAAATATGTACAAAAAATAAAATTGGCAATTGGTGAGTGACAAAGTAGAAAAAAAACTTAATTCATGGTATAATAGGTGGATATTCTATGGAGGATGGTTGGTTATGATCAAAACGGTCCTAGAAGAAACTCTAGTCTGTTGGATGTCACTCACATGGATACCAAAAGGAATTCTGTAAATTATTAGGAAATTATGCTATAGATTCCTTTGATACGGGATACAGAAAAAAGGGTTTTTTCCTTGCATCATGGAAGAGTCTAGAACTACCAAAGGCAAAGGGTGGTTGTGTTTGAACAACCCTTTTTTATTTTCAAAAACAATTAGCAGCAAAACATGTTTGAAGGTTAACTCAAGGAATTGGGCTATGGGTATAGATTGTAAAAGATAAATATATTGCTCCAAATAGTGTAGAGGAATGGATTAGAAACCTCATTTAGAAAATACATAATGCCTCAAATGTGTGGAAAGTTGTACATTCGACTTTTCATTTGGTGGGAAATTGGTTGATATGGGGCTTCTAGATGACATCTGGGGCTTGGAAAGTTGTACATTCGACTTTTCATTTGGTGGGAAATTGGTTGATATGGGGCTTGAAATTGGTTTGAGGGTCCTCCAACTTCGTAAGGCCATAACTCTCAAACCGTGAGGAGTTATGTGACATTGTACATACCACCAGAAATGGAATGACATGTACTATCCATATAGAATAGTATTA
>JZKD02S2401272.1:296134-340897 GCA_000966675.3 Picea glauca
TGCATTCTCATCAAGGACAATACATATTATATTACATCAATCATCAATCAATCAATCCTTTGACATCAATCAATCACTTGACATCAATCAATGACATCAATCAATCAAACCATGGCATCAATGACAACATGATCCAACAGACCCTTGGTTTGGTATCAAAAGTAGGCACATACTATCACACCAATTGATACATGAGATACAAAAAAAATCATACTATATTTTACGATATATTGTGAACCCAAGAAAACCACATGGCACCAAGCTTGGTTGTCTTGGAGGGACTTAAGAATTAGCGAATAAAATGAAAGAGAATGGTAGAGATACACAAATTATCTAAAATATAGCAATGCCAAAATCAAAGAGGAGGAATATTAGTTGGTATGGTCTCTAAACCCATTAGGGGAATATGTATCAAACTAGGGATATAAGGCACTTGCTAAGGAAGGAAGAAAGGATCTACATACTTGGTGGTGGAAACTCATCTAGAAACTTAAGAGCCCTTCAAAATAAAAAATATTCATGTGGTTGATCTTAAACATTAGGTCTCCTACCTGAGATATTCTATAAAAAGGATATTTTGTTGGGCCTAGATGGTCTAGCTTATGCAACAAGTAGAAGAGACAAATGCCCAACTCTTCATGACTTGTCCCTTTTCTTTAGAAGATTGGAAAGAAGTGGAAATTGTATATTTTAACCTTGTACAATTATTTACTGCAAACATATTTTTAGTAAAAGAACAAAACAAATACAATGGAAAATACAAACATTACACAAAGATTTTCCCCCTAGAAACCCAAACCGGGAAAACCCGCATATTCTATATTCATACATTGTGATACATTGTTTACAATACAATATACATATAGAATCCAACGACATCCAAAACCCTAATGCAATGACTTGGATTAGTCAACAACCCTAATTCCTTAACCACAAATAGAAAACCATCGGCAAAAACCATGTGCTGAAAAACCGCCCAACAATGGACATGAAAATCGAGGTGACATGAAAAATGAGGCAAAAAATGCGACATGTTTCTCGACGCAAAAAATGATTCTCAAGGGTGCTGCCCACGAACCCCCTCGCAGGGGGGCGATATCCCCCCTCAAACCCCCGCCTGCCTGACGCAACGTAGCAAACACTAGATCTAGTCATGCAAAGAATATAACACATACCCAACAAAAATAATGAAAGTGAACCAAAATGTCTGGGTAGGAGAAAGTGTAGAAGTGGCCTTTTGGAAATGGTGTGTCAACAAGGACTTAAATAGGTTAGATGTATTCCCTTAAACATTGCTTGGAGAGTTTGGTTGGCCTAAAATTTGAAGTTGTTTGACAAAAAAGAGATGTTTCCCTTAAAATGTGTTGTTCAGGAACTTAATATCCTAAATGCATATCCAAAATTTCAATTTAAACGTAATATTCAAAAATAAAAGGAAGTTGAAATTAATAATTCCATTCCATGGGATTTATTTAATGGATCCTCACAATAAACTCCAACTAGGGGTGGATTAGATGGAATATTGTTTATAACTACTACACACATCATATCATTCCAAGCATGCATTACTCGGGAAACCAATAATTATTGTGAACCAATGGCTCTCTAACTGGTCCTGAGAATGGCTTAGGAGGCTAGGGTCTCAAACATACAAATCTTTGGATATTCTCTACTAGTTATTCAATGGATTGAGAAAGAAAAAGTACTGAGGAATTTCACATTAAAACTTCTGTATAATGACATTCAATGACTTATATCAAAGTTCTCACACATTTTCTTTTCACACATCTACAGGGACAAAATCATGACTATTGATGGACTTTCTAAAGATGGAACAAGGCTAGAATGTGGAACCTGGGTGGTGTTTGAACAACTAGAGGGGACTATCTCAGAATGTGCTCATGATCCATAGCTCCAAATCCATTTTTAATTCTGATTTACTACTTTTTCATTAATAAAGATATGCTAATATGATGACAAACAATCAATGGAAGAAGGTCTTTATTAAAGGGTTTATTGATTTGTTGAATGAAAACTATGTCTTAAGCAACTCAAAGAAAATTATGTTGCTTCAAAAGATACAATTACATAACATGTTAATGAAATTTTCAATCCTCTACAGAGCTATAAAAGATTGTAACATTTTTTTAGGAATGCTCCAAGCATCTGATGTTTGTAATTTTGTGTTTATCAATAAAATTATAACATTTCAAGGTGACTTCATTATTATTTTAATTAATGTGAGATTTATTTTTTACGAGCTAAAAGTAGTGATAATATAAAATACTCTATATCTAGTATTTCAAGAATATTTATCATCTATGGATATGATACTACCAAGATCTTAACGAAGGTGAAGTTTATATGTAGTTAAATATTTCCAAATAAAAATATAACACATAATTATCTTTGACTTCTATAAATCCAACTCAAAGATTATCATTGACCCAATTTATTGAAACTCTATTGGTTTTTGAATTCCAACTCATCAATGCAGATTTTTCTTATGAGGCCCATTTTGAACCCCAAATTTACTCTAATTATTTCCTTAATGTGGTCTATCTCACGACCTTTTGACAATATATATCTGCATAAAGATTGATTCATCATCTCTGAAATTTTCCTAATATTTCGTTAGCTTCATCGGTCCTAAGATGATTTTATTCTTCAAAGTCTTAGTAAACAAAAAAATTGAATATTACCCCAACAAAATTTTAAATAAATTAGTGAATTTTGAACTTTTTTGATTCAAACCATTCTAATCCCTATTGAATTTTGAATTTAAAAACATTTTGACCTCTTCATCTTATAACAATTTAGTTTTTGCATGTTCGAAAGCAATTATTAATTAACTCGATTATTGCATCGAATAACACTTTAAATACCTTGAAAGGTGGACACCTCGCAAAGATTCAAGCATCATTGTTATGTAACAACCAGGGCCAATCATTCATTTGTTGCACCCACAGTGGCACAAATTGGCATATAAAAAAAACACATGTGAACTTGAACTATTTTATGAAATAATTAAGCCAAGTATCCATTTGTTACACTAAAAAATGACCGAGATGGCCTATCAAGCATCACATTCAACTCTTGACTATTGGTTTGCACAATGGGAGGTCAACATATGCTCAACTCTTCCCTCCTTCCATTTTTATGATATGGAAATCTCTTGCACATGTTATTTTATCAATGGAGAAACATGTTCACACAATATTCAATACTTTATTTCCCTTTAAGCTCGAAAGAGTGAACACTAATTATAATTATATTAATTTCAAACATGTTCACATGAAGTGTAATTGATGTAGGATCATCCTTGGGCTCACATAATCGGCATCAAAATCATCTGTGGCTACGAAAGGAGTGTGTGTTTCTATATAATTGCTAAAATACAAACACAGGAGAGGAAATTGAGACAATGATAAATATTTTGACGAAGCACTACCCCTGGGAATTCATAGAGATAACATAGGTGGAGGTGAAGTGCTATAGAGACTATTTCACTTCCACATGAATTGAATTGATTGAGGAAACATTATAAATCTAGTGAATTAGCTGGAAGAGGGTCAACTCCAACAACTTGCATGTAATGTTCCTTTCCAATTAATAGTTCCAGGAGATCAACGTAATAGCTAAAGTGATTCCCGTAGGCTATAGTAAGTGGAGAAAAAGGGAATTAATTAATTATTTAATGTCTTCAAAGTGAGAAAAGTAATACTTTTAAAAGGTGACATTGAGTACTTAGGAAAATGGTTGTTTTAAATGACTTAGAGTTAATAAAGTCACTTTATTAAAATGGTAAAAGGGTTGGAAAAGGGTCAACAAGGAAATAAAATGATAATGAGGGCGCCCTCTCTGATTATGCATTTGTTATTTTCTAAAAACGAAATTGAGAGAGCTCTTGTGGCTTTGGCTCTTGGGACGAAAAACCCTAGAGGAGAAGATTGGTTTCGGTGGGGATACCATCCACCCTAGTTGGTCATATAGAGAATATCACTCAGATATTTTCCTTGTGCTTCATTGGCGGTAGAGTTAATATTTTTTTGGTTGAGTTTCACCATGTGTGGTTGAGTTTTGTCTTTGGATGACCGTGTTCTTCATTTGCAGAGGCCAAATACCCTTGAGGAGGCCAAGTTTTCCTATGTTGGGTTGTGTAATCTCATTTAGGGTTGAGTTATATATATGTAGGTTGTGTTGGGAGTCCAATGGGGAGAGATCAGAGTCAATAAGAGTCATTGATCTATCAGAGAGTGTATCGACGAGTTCTGGACCATTGATACGAGTGGAGATTCTGTCGGAGGGAAGAATGTCAGAGGCCTGGATGGAAGGTTATAAAGGAGTCCGATGGATTGGGAGTTCGAGAGCCATTGATCTGGCGAGATATGCCCAGTGGGATCTCAATCATTGGATTTTGTGTGAATTTCTTCAAAGAGGAGGGTTCAAGAACCTTATCTGGTGAACAGTTTTAAGCACCGAAGTGCATGGTATCTGTCAAATGAAATGAACATGGATCGTTCGATCTATCGAAGTGTGTGCGGTCGGAGTGGTCCATGACATCAGAGTGGAGACACTTCGATGGGGAGGGACTCCGAGAACAAATATGGATCATTGATTTCTGTGTGGGAGAGATTTAATCTCAGCCATAAATTCTGTGGGTCCCATTTATTAGCAAGTAGAATGGGTGTTTAAGTGGAGAGTAACCGTCGAGTAAGTGGAGGCACCAATGCAATCAGAGTCATTGAACCCTGAGATCGAGGATAGTTGGATCCTTGTTGATGTTTGAATAAGTTAATGCAATACCCATGTTTCCCCCAGTTTGTAAATATAACTATAACTGACCAAGAGACTATGGCAGACTAAATATGTGTGAATGTTTGATTTGATGAACCCTTGTATAAAAGGGTCAATGTATGAATTTCCATTATTAATAGAATTTGAATATGTGTTGCACAACTGCTGAAAGGGGGAAAGCTTTCCAAGATATGCCATGGATGCTATGAGAGATATGGTGAAGGGAAACCAAGTATGGTTGAGATGACCCTCACCAGACAAATACATACTAGTTGTAATTGCTCAACAATCATCTGACCCAGAAATGAATTACCAGTCATGCTGGTAGTTGGAAGGCCATCCTCAAGAGTTAACGAGGAGATGGGGCAGGGTACCCATTTGTATGGCTTCTAGGCCTGACCACGAATTTGTATTAAGACCCACACAACCTTGTTGAGGAAGGAAAGCAAGGAGTTAATTCAAGGACAAAGACAGATCTATGAGATAACAGAGTAGAGAAAACACTCTCCAGAGAAGAGTAGTGGATACACTTTGATTATGAAGTTGAGAGAAAAGCTTAGAAGAAAGATTGTTTTGGATGTAAGAAGTCTGGGGCAGGTTTTTCGCTACAAGATGATAAATGAGGCTGACGAGTGACCGAGGAAGTACTCGTGCATACCTCCTTGCTTGGAGTACAGAAAACCAGACACCAAGTTCATGTGGGAGAAGGAGAGTAACCTTCGTCCCTGACTATTGTGGAGAAAAGAGAAAGAATCTCTCTCATAGCATCATGGTCTAGCTCAGGGATGTCCAGTGGTAAATCCAGTAGGAGTGGCTATGCCGATGGTTGGGAGGAAATAGGCAACCCTTTCAGCAGATGCTTCACAATTTCCAGTTCTGATAAGTATTTTCATACTCTGTGTATTATATTGAATGTGATGACAAAATTTACGTGTTTATGGTTGAGTCTTGCAGTATTTGGACAATTATTAGATACGATCTTTTACTTTTGTAAACTACTATATTTCATGGCTTTCAATTTATCTTTGTTTTGCTGCTATATAGTTATGGAATGGGAATCCACAGGACGATTGGGTTAGGATCGACTTAAATGTCTAAGTCTTGTCAATCCCTTGAAGTTACCTTAGCGGGAATGTCAAAGTTCAAGATCCGGTGGGAGAAGGGCATTTTTCCTTTAGACTATTCACCCATCTGACCAAGGGCTCGTGCCCATGTCCTTAAACCCTTTACTGCTAAAATAATATCACTTAGCCCCAATAATTTCCAAAGTATCCATGTGACCAAGGCCTAGGAACCCCGCGTCAGCTCAAAAGGAGCTAGCCATTTCGACTTCGGGACTTGTGACTCCACAATCCTCAAAATAGCCGAAGGTCGAAGTCGTGAATCGACGAGGGCTGTCGATATTGGGGATCTAGTAGGGATCGCTCTCAACCGTTAGATAGGATATAGGAAGGGTGGCATTAAGCGCTTCGACAAATTTCTACTTCGAAAGAATATGAGTAGTCTAGCGTCGAAACTCTCAAACACCAAAGTCGTGAAGTAAATCTGGATCATTGAAAAGGAAGGGACACATGTCCACAGATCAACAATAATCTAGGAGTCTGGTTATTCTTTGATATAGGGATGTGTGAGTTTCCCCGGAGTTCTACACGTTAGATTAAATCTCGATCATTGGTCGAAGAAGACACGTGGTGCAAGATCCGAGAGTCCAAAGACCTAGCTCTTCGGTGGATTTGCGTCAAGAGGATTCGGCAAGTGCCAAAGACCTAAGCCGCAAAGTGATGAGAACCATATATCTACAGATCTACATGGAATCTTGCAGACCGTTAGATTCAAGGATCGAGTAGTTATCAATTTATCATGACGTGGCTTGATGATGTCATTCGAGGTAACATGGACCCACATTACTCGTGCCACATGTCATCCATTTTTGGATGATTCACATACCCCTTGTGCTAGTTAGAGCATGACACGTGTCACCCCCTATCAAGGACACATGTCAACCCTTGAACCTCGCTGCATGTCGGTTCCTAGTTTGTGCTGCCTGGCCAGCACGTCTGGTGACGTATACGAGACTCCGTGAGTTTGGGTAACTTCAGGAGTTCGAGGAGTTTGGGAATAGTATGGTAAAAAAAAAATTTCAACGACAATCGTCGATTGCTGAAGAACGAAAGTCTAATGACGATAACCGATCGCCGAACACCGAAAGTCTAATGACAATAACCGATCGCCGAAGGGCTAGGGGCACGTGGCAAAGTCAGAAATAAGGATGAGGAAGTTCACAATACAACTTTTAAGACAAGATATGGACACTACAATTTCGTGGTGGTGCCATTCAGACCCACTAATGCACCAACTAATTTTATGTGCTTGATGAATAACGTTCTCAATAAGTATCTAGATAAGTTTGTCTTAGTGTTTTTGGATGATATTTTGGTGTATGCTAAGACCAAATAAGAGCATTAAGATCATCTTAGGATGGTGCTACAAGTGTTGAGATATTACCATATTTATGCTAAATTCAACAAGTGTGACTTCTTTCATAAGGAAATCCAGTATTTAGGCCACACCATCTCAACAGAAGGAATGGTAATAGATCTCAAAAAAACAAGGGAATCATGGATTGGCCTTCCCCTTGAAATGTAACAAAGGTGAGGTCTTTCATGATATTAGCTGGGTATTATAGAAGATTCATAAAGGGATTCTCCAAGATTATCCATCACATTACCTCATTACAAAGAAAAGGAAAATAAATTATATTCTCGACAAAGTGTGAAGCAAACTTTCAACAATTGAAATGCCTTTTAACCAATGCCCATGTTTTGAAGATTGTGGACCCTGAAGAAGATTTATTGGTTTGTACTGATGCTTTCAAGGAAGGAATCAACGGAGTCCTTATGCAGGAGGGAAAAGTGATCAGTTATCAATCATGAAAATTAAATGAACACAAGCATAAGTATGCCACTCATGATTTGGAGCTCACAACAATTGTGCACGCATTGAAAATGTGGAGGCGTTAGTTGCTTGCAAGAGATTTTTCTTGATGATAGAGCAATGTGGTTTGAAGTATTTTTTTGATCAGTCGCTGTTAAACGCTAGACAGGCCAGATGAATGGCACTGATAAGCAAGTTTGATTTTGAAATCAAACAAAAAAAAGGAAAGGAAAACAAAGTGGCAGATGCACTTAGTCAGAGTGTGCAGGATATACACTTAGCAACAAAAAATGTGGAAGATACTGTCATCCAATAAAGAATCAAAACCCTCTCGCAAGGAGATGATTTCTTCAATCAGGTGAAGGAAGGGTTGCAGCAAGAACCTAGGGAGATAAGGTATGAAGGATATCAACTTGGGGCTGATAATCTACTGCTATATAAAACAAATCTATATGCGCCTAGTTCGACAGAGTTGAGGCACTTGGTTATGGATGAGTTCCATAGGAGATCCTATGTATATCATCCTAGTTACCAAAAAATCATAACAGTGGTAAGGTGGTTGTATTATTGGTCGAGGATGAAGCAAGATATTGCAAAATACATTGTAAAGTGTCTGGAGTGTCAACAGGTAAAAGTTTAGAACAAGCATCCTGCAGGTTTATTGTCATCATTACCAATTCCAGGATGGAAATTGGAGATTATCTCCATGGATTTCATTATTGGTTTACCAAGGACAATTAAGAAAAATTATGCAATCATGGTGATAGTGGATAATTTGAGTAAGGAAACTCACTTCATTCCTATAAAATCTACTTTTAAGGCCATAGATCTTGCTAACATGTTCATGAAGTAAATTTTCAGATTGCATGGTTTACCCAATACCATAATATCAAACAGATATGCTAAATTCACATCAAGTTTTTGGAAAAGCTTGTTTGCAGGCTTGGGAACATAGGTGGCATTTAGTATGGCTTACCATCCTTAGGCAAATGGTCAGAGCAAAAGAGTAAACAAAGTGCTAGAGGACAAGTTGAGGATGAATGTTATGCATCGACCCAAGCAATGTGAGGAGTATCTACCCCCGGTAGAGTTTTCCTATAACAATGGTTATCATGAATAATTGAGAATGAGTCCATTTGAGGTTTTGTATGGAAGGAAGTGTAGAGTTCCAATTAGTTGGGACAGTCCAGTGGACAAGATCACACTTGGAACCGAGCTGTTAAAGGAAATAGAACAGGAAATGATTGGGATAAGGTAGAATATGAAAGCAGCCCAAGATAGATAGAGGAGCTAAGCATACAATAATAGGAATCACAAAGAGTTCAAGGTGGGAGATTATGTGTATCTCACGGTGAATACCAAAAGAAGTTCCATGAAATTTGGGACTTGTGCTAAGTTGGAACCCCGATATCGTGGATCGTTTGAAGTCCCAGAAAGAGTGGGAGTAGTAGCATACATAATTTCTTTACCACCTACTATTAGAGTTCACAATGTGTTCCATGTGTCTTTATTAAGCAAATATGTTCATGATTCTAATCATGTCATTAATTGGAATGTGATACAGATGGAACCAGAGGGAAAATTCCATACCAAACCTCAATGCATCCTGGACAGGAAGGAAACAATGATGTGGAACTGAGACATCATGCAGGTCAAGGTGCAATGGAAGCACTTTGGAGCAAATGAGGCTACTTGGGAGATGGAGGATGTAATGAGATTGACATATCCATTTTTGTTATATATATATATGGTGTTTTAAACACTGAGGATGATGTTTCTTTAAGGGGGAGGGGAATGTAACAACATGTTTCACCCCATGACTATAATTATGTTTTGATTAATGAGAAATATCAGACAAGTGAAAGAGAAGGAAAAGCCTTGAGTACTAGCCATGATATCACATGTGGGAAATTTATGAAGTGGGATTGGTAAGGTGGAATGGTGAGGTGGATTGCTGAGATGAAATGGAGAGGCTTCTATGAATAAATTAGGAATCTCATCCAACATTCCAACTCACATATGAAAACCATTAATACACACCTACTAGCATACTTGAACCTGCATGGAGTCATGTGCCAGTTATGGTAAGAAAAATTGTTGGTTGAAGCAGTTATAATTGTTGAAATACCTAATCTCTTGAAGAGACAAAGGTCGATTGAAAAATTTGACAGAAGTACATCCCTTGGATTTCCCCTTCAAAAATTTGGATCGTTGACTGGAGGTCACGCCTGACAGAATCCACGTGAATCCCAAGGATTAGGTGAAAGAATAGGCCAAAGGTGGAAAACATCACTAAGGTTCATGTAGAAGGGAGAGTGTGAAGAGACAAACCTATGCATAGAGAAAGAAAAACAAGAGACACACGTGATATGTAGAGAACAAAAAACAAAGAGAATGCAAGGAGAATAATTAGAGGAAGAGCAAGTGAGTAGCAGAATCATAGATAGATGGTGCGATGAACATATGTGTTCACTGACATAGATATGATAAATAAAATAAATTGTAAATTTGTTCTTGAAGAAAATAGAAAGCTTGTCCAAAAAATTATTGATCAACCTGAAATAGACAAGACCCAAATCCAAACTGGAGTAACAAAGGACTGCAAATTTGTATTTGTTGGAAAGAATATGACACTAGTAAGGGAGGTCTTCAAGGGACTGTATATCAGAGAAGGGAATCCTTGTGGAGAGGAAATCCAGTAGGAACGATACCTGATAAACTTGTGGAAGTCCCGAGCTTAATGGGAAGAGGGAAAATTTTGTTGTTGCTAGTGGAGGAAGGAGAGTAACCTTCCTGAATAATTCTAAGTATGAGAACCAGCCGAATCATCCCCCTTGCGATATCATGTATTGACACAGGGGTGGCATGTTGTAGGAAGGTACTCTGCAACATAGCCTAAGTTTGGGAGGAAAGATGTCCTCTCTCATTCAGTTAGTTGTTTATATCACTGAACAAATAAGTGTTTTTAACCCA
Organism: Picea glauca; assembly: GCA_000966675.3. NCBI lineage: Eukaryota > Viridiplantae > Streptophyta > Pinopsida > Pinales > Pinaceae > Picea > Picea glauca. The sequence goes on from JZKD02S2401272.1 coordinate 306,839, forward strand.
ATATGCTTTATGTAAATCTGCTAGTTCATGATTTAAATAGGAAATATGAATGTATGTAAGAAATGACTGAATTCCTGAGTAAATGGAGTGTTTATGTTTGTTTCCATTGGTTGACTTGCTAGAATTATGAATCCATGAGAGCAACATCAGAGTAGGGTGTATTCCTGTGAGGACTACAAGTATTTAAATGGAAAGATTTCAATATATGAAGAAAATATTCCCCCGAAACTGACAAGGAAGATGTCATAGTGAATGGGGAGGATCTCTATGTGGACTCTGAGAGCCTAAATTTTGTGGAACCCCTATCTTTTGAGAGGAAAGTTTACAGGATATGGAAAAAATCTTCATTTTGATAGTGATAGGAGTAACTTTGTGTTTGGGAAGCCTTCTGTAGGTTAAGGGACCTTATGCCCAGAAAGGATTAGTTGTCTTATATGGAAAGCTTGTAGGACATGCAAATTCTTCATCCAAGTTCCTAATGGAATGCCTCGACAGGTTTAAACCTGGGTCCCCAAGCTCTTGAAGGTCTGGTAGAACCTTAGAAAAGAATAGAGGAGGAACCTTGAATTGGTTAAGTCTCGATTCCATGAAGAGAACCAATGTTTTAAGCTAGAAAGAATCACAGCTATTGGATCATCTTAGTAGAAATATCTTGACCATCAGTTGAAGGACGTGGTTGTTGGAATGACCTAGTAAAACACCGTGTTGGGACTTTGATGGGGAGAGATCCGAGTCAACAAGAGTCGTTAATCTATCAGAGAGTGTATCGATGAGTTATGGACCATTGATATGAGTCGAGAGTCTTTCGGAGGCCTGGATGGAAGGTTGTGAGGATTTTGATGGCTTGGGAGTCCGAGAGTCATTGATTTAGTGGGAGATGCCCAGCGGGATCTCAATCATTGGATTTTGTGTGAATTTCTCCAAGGAGTGTTCAAGAACCTTATCTAGTCAATATTTGTAAATCCTGAAGTGCATGGTATCCATCAAATTAAATGAACATGGTTCATTTGATTTGTTGCAGTGTGTGCAGTTGGAGTGGTTTTTGACACTAGATTGGAAACACTCCGATGGGGAGGGACTCCGAGAAAAAAGATGGACCATTGATTTGTGTGTGGGTGAGATTTAATCTCAAGTGTATATTCTGTGGGTCCCATTCATTAGCAAGTAGAATGGGCGTTTAAGTGGAGAGTAATCGTCGAGTAAGTGGAGGCACCGATGCAATCGTAGCCATTAAACCTTGAGACCAAGGACTATTGGATCCTTGAGGATGATCCATCAGAGTAATTTTATTAGGGAGGATGTTGACCCTGGTAAATTGAACATTCTGACATGAAGGAGCCCAAATAGCTATAGATCGTTGATATGTTGGCAAGGAGTGATTTTGACCATCTGATTGAGGGCGTTCAGGTTCCTGGTCACCTTAGTAAACTCCGAGGAGAACTTCATTGTAAATGTGTAAGAGTTAATATAATATATTATGATAAGATAAGTATTCACATAAATAAATGATGAATCCGATAGCATGTCTTGAGAAAATAAAAGAAAACCGATATCCCACCAGCCTAAGTGATGATTAGGGGGTCAGGTGTGTTACAACTTGAGTGGGATGAAGTACTTTTCAAAGATAGATTTGAAGTTTGGATACCATCTAATTCCAATAAGGGAAGGTGATGAGTGGAAGACAACATTCAAGATGAAGGATGGCTTATTTGAATGGTTGGTTGTGTCATTTGGATTGATCAATGCACCTAGTACACCTATGAGACTTATGAATGACATCTTGAAGCCATTTTTGGGAAAAAAAATTCTTGTGTATATTAATGACATTTTGATTTTTAGTAGGCACAAGGAAGTGCACTTGGAGCATGTGAATCAAATGCTAAAAAGGTTGAAAGTGGATAAGCTACAAATTAACTTGAAGAAGTGTACTTTCTTTCAATAAGAGTTGGTTTACTTGGGTTTTATAGTTTCCAAAGAGGGTTTGAAGATGGATCTTGAAAAGGTTAAATCCATTGTGGATTGGCCAATCCCTAGATGTAAGTTTGTTTCCATGGTTGCATGATCTTTTACATGAAGTTTATTATAAACTTTAGTGGGATTTTTTCACCACTCACTGAGTGTATGAAAGAGGGAGCTTTCCAATGGATAGCAACAGTAGCAAAGTTTTTTGAAACCTTGAAGAAGAAGTTAACTGGACAACCAGTTTTGGCACTTCCAAATTTAGATTGTGATGCAAGTGGTTTAGCTATTGGAGCAGTCTTGAGTCAAGATGGTAAGCCGATATCATTCTTTAGCGAGAAGTTGAATAATGCTAAGAAAAAGTACTATGTTTATGATCAAGAATTATATGCCATTTTTCAAACCTTGAAGAAATGGAAACAATATTTTCTACCAAAGGAATTTGTGTTGATTACTGATAAGTCAATGCAATACATCAACATTCAAGGAAGATGAATCAAAATCATTTGAAATGGGTGGATGTTTTACAAAGATACTGTTTTATTTTAAAACATAGGTCTAGAAAGGTGAATAATTTTGACGATGAATTAAGTCAAAGTTTGATGTTGTTGAATACCATATATGTTGAGGTTGTTAGTTTGGACATCATGAAAGTGTTTTATGTAGAATACATAGATTTTATATAGGCATGGAAAGCATGCAAAGAACCATGGGGTACAAATAGAAAACCATATTTTAATTCCCACATCTAAGAGGGATTCTTATTTAAGAATCAAACATTATGTATTCCACAAGGTTTATTGAGACCGAACCTCATTGGAGAGCTACATAACATAGGTTTAGGTGGGAATTTTGGAGTGGATAAGACCAAGGCATTGGTGGATGAAAGGTATTATTGGCCCAATATCAATAAATATGTCAATAAGTTTAGTATCAATATAGATGTCAATAAGTTTGTCCAAAGTTGTAGAATTTGTCAATTGGTCAAGGGGAGAATCCAGAACATTGGGTTATATACTCCCTTACTAGTAGCTGAAAATCCATGGGACTACATAAGAATGTATTTCATTTTGGAACTACCTAAGACACAAAGAATTTATGATTCAATGTTGGTGGTGGTGGATGGATTCTCTAAGATGGCACATTTCATATCATGTAAGAAGACTAGTGATGATACACATGTGGCCGTGTTATTTTTCCAAGAAATTGTAAGATTTCATGGGCTACCTAGGAGCATCTCTTCAAAAAAAGATACTTGATTTCTTAGACATTTTTTGAGTGTTATTTGGAAGAATATGGGTTCCAAGTTGAAATACAACTTAACATATCATCTGCATGTAGATGGTCATACAAAGGTAGTTAACTAGAGTCTAGGAAACTTGTCAAAGTTTGATTGGAGATAAATCGGGTCAATGGGATTTAGCTATAGCTCAAGATGAATTAACTTATAATAATTCATTGAATAGAACCATCGAAAAAATTTCGTTTTAGGTAGTGTATCGTAGGTCTCCAAAGGGTATTGTAGACTTGGTTAAGATTCCAAAAGTCGAGGATAAAAGGAGAACTGATGCAGACAGTTTTGCAGAAAGCATACATGACATTCATGAGCAGGTCAGAAATAAGTTACAACAAAGTAATGGATACCTATAAGTAGAAGGTAGATTTGTGTAGGAAGTTGAAGGTTTTTGAAGAGGGTGATACAATGATGATACATTTGAGGAGGGAAATCACATTTGAGTACTGATAAATTTACTAGAGGATCACACAACAAACTCAAGTACAATAAAATTGGACCATGTAAGATTTTGAGAAAAATGTTTGATAACACCTACAAGATGGATTTGTGAGAGGCCTTTGAAATTTCCCTAATATTTAATGTTTCTAACTTATATGAGTTTCATGAAGGACAAGAGGATGGTGAAGTAGGCATCATGCGAGATCGGGAAGGGAAATAACCAATCAAACCCACTAAAGAAATTGAAGAAATATTAGCAAAGAGACTTAGCAAGGAGAACCAAGGTCAGATCAATTTGAATATTTAGTCAAGTGGAAGAGAAAAAAATTGGAAGATGCATCGTATATTATAGAGAAGAAATTGGGGCGCCTTTAGTGAACAACATTGCATGAATTGTTTGTGGTTTAGTCTATATGAGATAGATTCTCATGTTTTCATACGAAGGGTATCTAATGTAGGAGCATCCTTAGGCTCACATAATCAAATAAAAATCATCTGCAGTTACGGGATAAGTGCATGTTTCTACAAAATTTCTATGGATCCACTCATTGCTACATAATTGCCACAAATTTATGCATTTCTATACAATTGCTAAAAGAAAAATGCATGAGAGGAAATTGGGAGAGCCGAAGAGAGTTTGAACATGCACTACCCCTGGGTATTTGCAGATACAATGCAAGTGGAGGTGAAGCACTATAAAGACTGTTGGGATTCCACATGAATTGAACATCTTGAAGAAACTTATAAATTTGGTGAATTAGCTGGACGAGGATCAACTGCAGTGACCTGCAAAAGAAGAAGAGGAGAGGAATACCAGTTCATGCTATAGGTAGTCTAAGATTGATTGGAAGTTTGATTATGATATTCCGCAAACAATATGAACTGTGGAGAGACTAAGACCTCTAGACTGTAACCCACAAGCCAACATTGGAGAATTATTCAATAAATAGTTTTCTTATGTCCCTTTCCTTATCTTTCCTATTGTCTAGATTGTTAATTATGTCCATATTTTGTTATGTATCATATACATATTGTGACTGGATAAGTAGACCACTTCCAACCAACTACTGCACTCTAATAGTGACAATCTAGTTATGTGGGTGTGTTCATAACTTATGGAACCTGGTCATGCATAATTAACATAATGCTGAAAGACTATCTATCAACTACACATGATATTAATATTTATCCTTAATGAATTTTCTCGTGATTAATTTTCAAACATGTTTATGTGAAGTGTAACATAACGTTCAAGTGGACAACCCACATGCAATAACATCAACAACAAAAGAGAGTCAAAGGAATGGGTATTCTACTCAAAAAGATTATGAGAATCTTTATTAATGTAAGCAAAATTCAGTAAGTTACATTACTTCTACTAATTCCAATGAATAACCTTCATTTGTTCATCTCTTGAAGAATCTTCATTCCTGCATGTGCCATAATATTATGGTTTCCATTTTTGTATATGAATCCATAGAGACCTAATTGAAATATCAAGAATATTATAATTACCTCTCAAGAATCATAGTGGTACCTTATGTGTTTGTTCCAAGACCGTCTCTAAATGTTGAACCATCCACTATCCTCAAACTTTAAACATATTTTACCCGATATCATTGGTTAATCACATACCCAACATGACATCCTCCATGTAAATTCCATATTGTGTTCAAAATATCAAGGAAAAACTGAACCATGGTTGCATTGTCCCTCCCATTCTTTGGCAACACCTTCCCAATAAAGTGAAAATCATGCGAGGAATTGCAAAGACCGTATCTTAAAGAGTTTATCCATCACCTTGATGTCATGCACGCATCTCTTCAGGTCCATAGGGTGGGAATAAAAACTATATCAAACAGATGGATTATCTTGAGGATCCCTGCTACATAGTTAAATCTCTCCTCTGTACAATGGAAACACTAGCTTCTCAAATATGTTTCCAACATACATGTTCTTGGGGTGTGGGGATGCACTTCCATTTACACTGGACGTCTATTGGACAAAGTTGTTGGATTTGATGTAAGCTTGAGATCCTTTAAGAATACACACTAATTGGATGCTTGAGAATTCCACGGGTGTAGGGGATTGCAAGGTTACAATTGCATGAGGGTTATCTTGAATCACTTGGCCCACAATAGGTAAATGTAGCATGAGAGGAATATTGAATTCTTGGAGATGTTCAAATGCATCAATTCCACTCAAGAGGATCAATTAGGGGCTTCCTATGGATCATGTAGAGATGCTTACCTTGCTATAATGTGACGATTCTTCGAGAAAAATTTGATAAGACTAAACATGGGCGACCATGAATTCTACTTCATAGGCCCTTAGTTTCCCAGAGGAGCCACCGTTATTTCCTACTCCTTAGCTTATCTTGACTGTAGATTTGGGAATCCAACAGGCATGGAGCAAAGTCAATTGTTTTCTTTTCTCCATACCTATTGGATGCCCCAAATCTACAATCGAGATAAGGATTCCCATTTACTGCAAGTTTTCATATGAATCTAGATTTACAAGTCTAGATATAAATCTACTAGTCCAATCTCAAGCATAAATGATTAGATAAACAATATTAGCAATGAATGTTGTGAAATGACAGTCATGTACAAAAATGGCATGTGTAATTTGAAAGCGGCTATATAATGAATTACTTTGAGATGTAGGGGAATTGAAGAGAATCCTACTGACAATGGCATTGATAAGGACTACAATATTGTTGGGGTTGGCATACTTGAGAATATTTATTGCTGTGTGTTTTTTGTCGTTATTGTCAAAGGTGGAGGAAATAGTCTTGGTTCCCTCCACATCATCCAATGTATATCCCTTATATGGAACAACTCCTACTTCCAAAAGCCCATTTACGAAAGTCAATGACCAAAACGAGAGGCGATCTAGTTCAAGGGAATTATGCTTATCCACCCATTCATAAGACTCCTTTACAAGTCCCTCATTTCACTGCATCTTACGATCATATTTGGAGCTTTCCCTACTGTAGAAGATACCATTGATAGAAATTTTTCTTCTCATAACTCTGGCTCTAGCCAAAGTCACTACATCCTATGAAATAAACATATGTGTTGGGGAAGTGTGATTTTTAGTCTCACCCAATAGGTTTCTAAAAGCATCAACATTCTTGATGTCAGGAACTCTGTATGAAAATCTTCCCCTCTCAATTACTAAAATAGAATAATTAGTATAGAGTGTTGTGATTCGAAAACTGGTTGTTCTTCCTCCAACTAGGATGTAATCTTACATTCTTGAATCTACTCTCTCCCCATCCACAGTCATAAACACAAATGCACATCTGCAAATCATCATAGCACCACACAAAACAAAAAAGAACACATTAATTCAATCATAGCATGTCATCAACTACATAAATACATGTGACTTAAATATCGTATTCATCCCTTACTCTTACCTGATGGCATTGCATAAGAAGAGGATAAGAGTTTATTGCTACCCATCATCATTAACATCAATAGAAGTAGAAACCATGCATGATTTTTCACAACAATTATCATCATCATCTCCTTTTTGAAGATGGCTTTCAGTCTCTTTATGAATCTATTTATAAGCAATCAGGATGTCAATTCATCTCTAGAAAATAATTATCAAACCACATGGATCCCTAACATTCTCTAGAGATGTTATTATGCACAAATAATAAATGATATAATATTATTATTTAGTCAGTTGTTATATTTATATGTGTATAAGTTAGTTATATCATATTATTATATTATTTTTTATATTTGAATTAGTTATATAATAATATTGTATAATTATTTATTGTATACAATTTGTTGTTATTATATATACAATGCAACAAGACTTCCATCTTCACAATCATTTTAAAAGTCCATGAGAATGAACACCAAGACCCTTCTTAGATAACAACAATCATGGGGACTCTTGTTCAATGGAAGTGTCAAATAATTGTCCTTGAAGCATAATGCAATCTTCTCATAAACATGGTTTTAAACTTGAGTAACGAAGATGAGTCTGAGCCTTTAGCCCGAAGGGGCTCTCATGGTGGAAAGTCATCAATCAATCTCCTGCCCGTCCATTCAGGGCATCTGGGTTAGCGTTTTCCTTTCAATTCACTCCCGCCTGCAGAGCATCTGACCCTGTCCAAGCCCCCAAGAAAAGCCACTTGTTCTTGTTCATCGTCTTATAATTGAATTGATCAAGCGGTTCTGTCTTTCTTCCTCCCCACCCTTGCCACCCTGCCTAATTGATCACATGTATAACTTGTCTCGTTGAAGGAAGACAGTCCGTTCAAACCATTAGGAGATGAAGGAAGAAGAAACTATGAACCAACTTGCTAAATACATGGAAATAATCAAGTAGGACTCTAAACCACTAAATGCAACCTAGGTTGAAACAACTAGTTGACATGCTTTCTCTTAAGTTTTATGTTTTACAAAGTTGTTAGAATTATAGATTTATATTGTAGAATCTATAGCATCAAGAAATAGTAGGAAATTTTCCTAAATATCGTGATAGGCTTTGCAATAGACATGTAGTTGGTGATGTTTTTTGTTTTTGTTTGAAAACTTCGAAATATAAATTTGATGTAAGTTTGTTGTTTTCTTTGTTGCATCTTTTTTAAATATAATATTCCCCAATTATGATTAAAACAAATAGAAACCAATTACATACTCACAATATGACAAATTGCATGCAATTAGTTTCATAGGGAGATATATGACGCTATAGACAAATATGGTCTAGGTTAAATATATGTTCATCCTATCAAGGCATGAGAGAAAGAGACTTCATTACACAATAGTAACAAGATCATGGAAAGTATGTGCATGTGTCATGAACAACAAACAAATGCCTTCATCCTTTGAAAAAGTTTTCACATTGTATGTATTAATGTTCACTCAACACCAATGATCATTGGATCTATCAAAACATAGATACCTTATTTCATTCAAAACATAAGAATTTCACTATTATTAGAGCTCTAGTTGTCGAGTTATCGGTCTTTCAGGTAATGTCTTGAGAAATTCTAAGTTTGTTATCATGGTCATTGATAAGGTTCAATAGACTGCATAATGCAATCTATCATGCACAGTGAAATGAGTGCCCATAAGATTTAATGCCCATCTACTAGCAAATAAATTGTATCATTATGTGCAACGAAATGCCCACCAAGTTATTAATATTTTTATAGAGTATTTAAGTTGGTGTGTTTAAGAGGATGTCAAACTTTGTATCGTAAATCATTCACAATGAATGTAATCAAGGTAGTAGAAGCATTACCACTATAATGACATTTGTTGGATTAACTTAAACAATCATGAAGTTTATGAATCTCAAATAGAGGCCAAACGCCTCTACTCATCATCAAAGGGAACAACAAAAGCCAATGTCAAGTAAGATAATAGTTTAGTTTCTTTCTTCATAATTTTGTTAAAAAAATGTAAAACACAAACCAAAATGATAGATATATCATTTTTAAATGTTAAAGAAATCCATAACAATTGATCATAATATATGTCATCCTCATAATGCATCCAAGTCTATAGTTGATTCTCTGTTCATTTTTTTTCTACAACTGAATATACCTGGCTCTTGAGTTTGTTATAATAAAATATTGCCTTCAAATGGTTGTAACGAGCTACTTTCGGGTTCATTCAAATGAAACCAACAAAGAAAAATAAAACACATCATTGCAATTTATAAAGAGCGTTTTTTCATAACACATGTCATTTTCAACATATCGTATCATATTTTAAATTGTATGACAGCCATGCCCTTTCTTAACCACGCAACACTGGAATTTTCAAATTAGTAAATGACATTCACATCATTCAGGTTATCGATTTTATAAAATCTATAGACCTATGGGCATGTTTTCTCCATTTATGTAGGATAGAATTAATGCAAGGGGCCTTTAGAGATAAAATGCCAAATTATTTCGAAGCCTATAGATAACTCACTTGGTGCATCTATCAAAATAAATAATAATGAGGATGCTTCAACTCAAGTAAATGTTATTTATTTATAATTCGGGGATATTCAGAAAGGCTTACTAGTGCCAATTCTTATAATTTTGATATTACAAAGACCATGAATATTAATGTCACATATGAGAGTAACTTAGATTCAGGTTTAATCCAAATTTTACTATTTTTTTAAATGTTTTTATCGTCATCCATTGTACTTTTGTTGTAACTTAATCATAGAAACCAACATTTGTGTTTAGGTTTTCATCATCTTTTTATGTTGCAATTGACATTTTTAGTAAATGAACTTATGTCCTAAATGGAGAATAATTCTAAAAGATTGTCTTGACAGTGAGAAAAATCATTAATAATTGTATGATTGTCACCATTTACATAATTATTGTTTACATTTTTATTATGATGAATAATTTTACTAATGGTTACAAGCACGAATAACTTTAAACCCACTGAAAACGAGCTTTCCTTCAAATAAGATGATATTTGCAGTCCCTACGCAAGGAAAAGATGACAGCCATCTCACCTAGTTTGATTTGGGTAGATGGTTCGATCAATAGTGGCCAACTGTGAAAATCGAATCAGAGGGTAACATGGTGGTGTCGTTAGTATGCTATTATTATAATTTGCTATTATTGTTGTTAAAGGTGGTTATTAGAATGTCTTTAACATTAAACCTCCTAATCACATGTAGAAAGTGAAAATGTTCCATATTTTATAGATTTATTTTAAAACCTCAACCCTCGATCTCTATCTACAATGAAGAATATTCAGGTTGCATTAAATCCGGGCCACACACATCATATCTATGATTAAAATAACCTTTAATTTGACACCTTCTTCCCAATAGGAGGATGCCTATTGGCATAATTAGAAAAGTGTTGTTGCGAGCAAATAGCCAACCGTTCCTCCTCCAACTACAATGTAATCATGTGTTATTGAAGTTGCTCTCTCCCCATCCATAGTCATAAACACAAACAAAATGTCTGCAAATCATCGTAGCCCCACACAAAACAAACGAGAAGGCATTAATTCAATCATAGTATATCATCAACTACTTAATGACACATGGCTTAAATATCATATTCATCCCATGCTCTTACCAGAGGGTGTTGTGGCTGCTTGAGAAGAGGATAAGAGTCAATTGTTGCTCATCATCATTAGCATCAACATAAGCAAAAACTATGCATGAATATTCATAGCCATTATCGTCATCATCTCTCTCACAAGGAATTCAATTCATTCACCCTTTTTTAAGATGTGGTTCAATTTCGATCTTATTATGAAGCTATTTATAAGTGTTTGTAGTTGAAATGTCAATGCATCTCTAGAAAATAATCATCAAACTATACCAATCCCTTAATATATATATATATATATATATATATGTATATATGTCAATTGGTTTTAGCCTGAGTGGTTTGTGATGAGGGGTGTTTTCCCTCCCACTCAGGTTCAATCCCCGCAAGTGACATGTTGAGATCTTAAATAAGCAAGCTATCGAAAAAAGCATCAGCTTTCTACAAAATCTGGTTTACCCCGAGTACCATCCTCGAAATGAGAGGAAGTGCTCACTGGGTTTCCACAAGCTCTATTTCAAGTAAAAAAATAAAATTATATATATATATATATATATATATATATATATAATATTTGTTATATTTAAGCAAACTTTGCAATTCACACCATTCTAATCCCTAGTGAATTTTAAATTTAATAACATTTTGACGTCTTCGCCTTATAAAAATATAATTTTTGCGTGTTCAAGAGCAATTATTGATTAAGATGATTATTGCATTGAATAACACTTAAAATACCTTGAAAAGTGGATGCCTCACCAATATTAGAACATCATTGCTATGTAACAACTAAGGCCAATCATTCATTTGTTTCATTCACAATAAGACAAATTGACATATAAAAAAGTGCATGTGAACTTGAACTATTTTATGCAACAATTAAGCTAATCATCCATCTGTTTCACTAGTAGAGACGTAACATGGCCTATTAAACATCATATTTGAACTCTTAACTATTGGGCTACACAAAGTGAGGTCAACATACAACCAATTAGTCCCTCCTTCCATATTTATGATACACAAATTTACTGTACATGTTATGTTATTAGTGAAGAGTTTTCACACAATATTCTATACTTTATTTCTCTTTAAGATCGAAAGAACAAACACTAAATACAATTATATTAATTTTCAAAGAATGTGAAGCATAATTTATGCAGCAACATCCTTGGGCTCACATAATCGACATCAAAATCGTTTGTGCCTACGGGAGGGATGCGTGTTGCTACATAATTGCTACGAATCCACATGTTACTAAGAATTGCTTTGGATCCTTGTGTTGCTACATAATTGATCAAATACAAATGCATGAGAGGAAATTGAGATAGATAAAGAGATTTTGACCATGCACTACCATTGGGAATTCGTTGAGATGGCACTGGTGGAGTTGAAGCACTACATAGACTGTTGGCCTTCTACATGAATTGGACAGGTTGAAGATATGTTATAAATATGGTGAATTAGATGGAAGATGGTAAACTCTAACGACCTTCAAAAGAAGAAGAGGAAAGGAATACCAACTCATGCTTGAGGTAGTCTAAGGTCGGTTGGCAGTCTGATTATGCTAGTCTACAAATAGTAAGAATTGTGGAGAAACAAAGACCTCTAGATTGTAACCCATAGGCTGAAATTGGTGTATTATTCAATAAAGTGTTTGTTTTTGTCGCTTTCCTTCTATTTCCTATTATTTACATTGTTAATTATATCCATATTCAGTTCTACATTATCTGCATATTGTGACTGCGTAAGTATGATACTTCGATAGCCGCAATACTTTTGTCAATCTAGTTTGTAGTTGTGTCAGGGAATTACAAAACCAAGTCATGCATCAAGTGGTATCAGAGCAAGGTTTAACTCTGGTTGAGAATTTTTAGAATTATCAAAACTAATTATAGCTTGAGAGTTGGGTTCTGCGAGATCAATCCTTGTGAAACCATGGAAGCAAGGAGACCTGAGAGAGGGTCCTTTCTGCTTGTGTTTGTTGGGAGAATAGTGGTGAGAGGCAGTGCCGAAAGAAAGGCTTATAAATGGTATTCTAGTTGAGGACTACGAGACAACACCCAAGGATGTTTCCACGAAGAGGAACAAGTAGAGGAGGTGAAAGAACCCAGAATTGTAGGAATTGATATGGATAATTGAATAATTAGAGAAAAGAACAATTGGAGATGTTGGAGCAGTAACATATTTAAAATCAGAAGACAAGATCGAGGAAGAAGGAAGTGTTGATGAAAGATACCTAATTGAGAATTTGATATAATTTCTAAATGATAGAAGTAATGCAATGATCTAGATTGGATCATTATATAATTTGTCATCTATCTTGGTTATTTCTAGGTGGAAAAATTGGAGGAAATGGCTAGCAAGGCCCATTTTAGTGACAAGGCCCAAAACCTTCTAGAGCCATTTTTAGGCATCAAATGGTACTCTTTGGGGTCAAAATTTTGTGAGCATATCTCCCAAGCCCTTAACAATATTGTACACACTGAAACCTTGCCAATGGTGTGAAAATCATGTCAATCAGAGCTCATACCTGGAAGTTAGGACTACCACAAGTTGACCTACATTATTGGCCACCATGGTACCGAGTGGATGCCACATCAACCCCCATTACTCACACGTGTGGGGCTGACCATATGTGGAATTTCAAGAATATTCTATAAGCTCTAAAACCTAACACTAATTGAGGGTTGAGGCATGAAAAAATCCTAATCCTAGATGACTATCAGACTATGTTAAATACTAGGCCGCCAGGAGAAGAAAGGGTTCCATTATTTAGTATTGTACTTGTTCCATAGTTGAACAAAGCATCTAGGAGTGGGATTTGAGAACATAATAGAGGAAGAATAAAATTTTGTAGTAGCCATTCAGGCCACAATGTCAAAGGAAACTCCATAGTGAGTGCCCTTTATTTGTATTTTCATTTTATAACTGAAGACAAGAGAGAAGAGCATAGGCCTCATCTTCTAGCTAGGTTTTATCCTACACCGAGTTTTCTAGGATACATGTTGTGTTCATTTGTGTGGATGGTGTGTTAATTTTCTTGTTCTTTCATTTTCATATTTCATTTGTTTTCATAATTGTGAGCAATAGTATAGGGATAATAAATATGAGATCTAAGGAAATAAAAATGCATAATAAAATATTTTAGTATAATATTAGATCTATTGTGATGGAATATTCCAGTGGAATATCCATAGTAGTTTACAAATCATGAAAGGGTGGAAGTTCCTTGCTACAATGGTATTATGAAAGAAAAAACTCTTGTTGATTGGATATGATAAATCAAGAGATACTTTGAGTATGAGAATGTACAATGCAACCGGACTTTGATCTTCACAGTCACTTCAAAAGTGCACAAGAATGTACGCGAGAGCACTTCTTAGATAGAAACAATAATGGGGAATCTTGTTACAGAAGTGTTGAAAATATGTCCTTGAAGCGGAATTTCATATGCTCTGAAACATGGTTTTAAACTTGAGTAAGGGAGATCAATATAGGTCTTCTAACTTAAAGGCAGTTAGTTATTTTAAATTGTGAGGAGATGAAGGAAGAAGAAACAATGCACCATCTTATTGAAGACTTATAAATACTCAAGTATGACTCTGACCCACTTAATGAAGGATAGTATGAAATAGGTAGTCAAAATGCTTTATGTTAAGTTTTATGTTTTACAAAGTTATTATAATTCTAGTTTTATAATGCATAATCTGTATCATCAAGAAATACTGGGATTTTTTTCCTAAATATCTTGATAGCCTTTGTAATAGGCATGTAGTTGAAATTGTTTTATGTTTTTGATTAAAAATTTGAAACTTAACTTTGATATAAGTTTGTTGCTCATTGTGGCTACATGTTTTTTTAATACAATATTCCCCAGTTGCAATTTAAAAAAAAATCAGAAATCAATTACATACAAATGATAAATTGCATGCAATTATCTTCATAGGGAGATATATGGCATATTGAAAAATGTGGCAAGTTAAATATATGTTCATCCTATCAAGGCATGAGAGAAAGTGGCTTCATTACACAACAACACCAAGATCATGTAGAGTAAGGGTGAATCACATGAGCAGTGGAAAAACATCTTCATTCTCTGGAAAATGTGATACATTGCGTGTAAGAACGTTCAATCAACACCTGTGATCATTGGACTTGTCAAAACATACATACCATGTTTCATTCAAAACATAATAATTTCACTATTATTAGGGATTTGGTTGTCGGGTTATTAGTCTTTGGGGTAATGTCTTGACAAATACTAAGTTTGTATGGTCATATATAAGATTCAATACAATACACAATGCAATCTATCGTGCATAATGAAATGAGTGCTCATGGGATTTAATGACCATATACTAGCAAGATGCTTATTGATATGAAATTTCTTGATCATCATATCCACTAGGTAGCACTAGTATACATTCCCACACTTTGCCCGATGATGCATATAAAGCTTATCAGAAAAAAGAAAATCAGGAAGGACTTTTTCGATGCATGTATTTAAAAATTAAGAATGATGATCACGAGACCAATGAAGCAATAATTTAGCAATGTGACAAGCCTCAATAACAAGCATCTCTAAATCAGGTGGTCATTTTTCATGACAGAATGACCTCCATCCAACAAATGCTTGGATGATGCCCTCCACAAAAGGCTTTAGGTGTGGTCCAACCATTGTATTGCACCTAGACACTGATCTTTCCAAAGAATGAAGAAATTGAAAAGCTTCCACTCTAACAATGTGGGGCCTTGAATCATATAGACATTGTTTAGTAGTAGGTAATGTTATCAGAACTATTTGAATTGGCCGGTCTGACTGGTTTTGGGGAAAATTTGGTTCGGTCGACACTCCTGATCTGTTTTTGGCCAATTTGGTACTGAATTGGCCTTTTTCCACCAAACCGACCGATTCCATACAGATTCTATATGATGACATATTTCAAATTATTTTTTGAATATGAATGAATTTGATGAATTTGACCCCTCATCAGAGTGGGTTGTGGATATTCAAGCACCAACATTGAACAACTAAGACCTTTCTGCGATGGACTTAGACCCACTTCCACAACCAGAGGTACAAATACCTTCAGGGCCAGGGGAATCAAGCCACAATCCCATTTTAGGGTCTATTCATATTGAACATGAGAAGGATGATAATTTTGATGATTAGTAGTATCTAGTATTATTTTATGCTTATTTTTGGACTCTCTGGGCCATTTAGAGCCTCTTTATTGATGTATTTTTGTTCATATATGTATTGCACTTGGTGCTATTTTGGTTATATATACTCTTACTTCTATATAAATGAAAAAAAATTGAATATTTTTGTATAAATGGTTTGGATTCATATGGATGCACATGAATATATATGTTTTTTTTTTCCAAAATTTGAATATTTTATGTAGTTTTTGGTCGACCTATTTTTTTGTCCGATTCTGGTTCGGTTTACATTTTTGGGGTTGACCGGTTCAGTCACTGGTCTAGTTTTGATAACATTGGTATTAGGCCATAGCATGCATTTATATTCAATTTGTTTTAGAGCTACCTTGCCAGATAGAGCCAAAGAAGAAGAGGCCCAGAGAGCACCAAAATATATTGAAGCATTGTGGCTTCTACATTGGTTAAGTATCCCTAATCTTAACTTTTTTTTATTTCCAACTATATACCTTGATTTATGCCACCGCCAAAGTATTGTGTTCAATAGACTTGAAAACTCTACATAGTGTTTTGTTGATTCCAGTGATTGAAATACCAGTTGGCCATTCCAAACAAAAAGGAAAAGGAAAGATTACATTACACATCTAGTTATGCTTGTAAAATTTAATATGGAAATTGATGTAAAAGAGCATTGGTTCAAATCCCACTTGCCATCCAATCTAAAAAAATAAAATTGACATACACAATCGAAATATTGTAGAAAATTACAAATGAAATCTACAAGAATAAATTGGACATATAAAATTGATTACATGATACAAATGAATAATAAGCCCATAGGAAACAATCTTCAACATTCAAACAATGAAAAAAAAACAAGTGCAAAATCATAACCCAATTAATATGAAAAACGAAGAACTTAACTATCTTGAAGACTAAATACCAAGCAACTGACTAGCATGGATCAATTTTCCATCCAATCATCAGTAGTACTTTGTGGACACCACCCCCTAGCAATGCTATGATACCACCAGGGTGAAGAATAATTTTGCAAAATTCTCAAGGAAATCTCTCCATCTCAAGAGAAAGAAGATTACTAAATAAGTATCTCACTGATGTGCTTTTTAAAACATAACATCTCTTTGGTACCCAAAATACCTGCCCCACACAACACACAGAGAGTTCTTCCTTCTCTACTCGATAGTACCTCTAAAGTCCCTCCCTCCAATGCTCTTCAATATGAGATAGAAAGGTCCAAGTTGTTGTCCATTAACTCCAACTCTCCTTTCCCATTCAAATTTCTTTTCTTTGCATAAGTGAAACATAGCCACAAGAGTTCTAAAGAAACTTCTTTTGTGGGGGGGGGGGATTTCCCAGAATGTAGAAGGTGACAACTTAGGTCTATGAGTTGATTTCATTCAGCCCTCTTATCTCCAATTTGGACTATAGGCTATGTCGAATCGAATTAAGGTTAATGGCAAGATGAGTAACACAGTTAAATAGGATCCTAGGCATGTAGAATTCCCTTATTCCCCCTCACCTTTTCCCTCTTGTGGTATCATATCCACTTTAGGTGCTCATGTTCAATTAGTCTTGGTTCTTTTATTAACTGCAAAACAACAACATTTACAAGTATTCAAAGTATTCAAAATTACCATGGTATGTCTCCATCATGGTGTAAATAAGACATAGTATAAAAATATCAACGCAAAGCATTTGAACATATACAAGTTCAAGTTCAAATCATTCCAAATGGTTGAAGCCGGGACATTACATCCCCTCCCCATTGGAATAACACCGCAATCAATGTTTCTTTTATTGTAGCAATGTTTGTCTCTATTCTTTAGCTATACCTACAATTTCATCCTCTTCATTGTCTTGATACCACTCCAAAATTTTAGCATTCCAACATATACCTATAACAATCATCAAAGTAAACATGCATATCATAGTCGTTTCTATGTATTAAGTACTTCGTTGATATGAATTCCAATCTATGAATTTTAAGTTCATACCTGAAACATATACATTCATAACACAAGATAAAACATGCAAATCATCCTAGTACTTATCTGCATGAATATGTATATGCTCCATATGGATGCAACTGACAAGACTCAACTCACTATTTTCTCAGACACACCCAATGTATATAGTGCACTCATGATCCCAGCTAGCATGTAACATGAATCTATCAAAATAGATTCATTCAAGTCACCTCTTCCTTGTAGTCACTCACCCTCCAAGATCAAGCATCCCCTTCTCTGCTAAATATTCCCTGTGGCTATCCATAATTTTCTGAGGCTTTCTTTTGCAAGAAGAGCACAAAATTATAGAGACTTACTGCTAGGGCATCCCATTGGCTTGCTCTAACATAATGTAACATAACTCATGGTGATCAAGGAATATCATAGGGTTCCAATGTCACTATAGTGGCATCCTCCACGTGTTTTTTAGCTTCATCAACCATCGTCTATCCTTACTAATTAGATCCATCATCTCACCTATATCATATACATAAATTTACCATGAGATATCATCATAAAAATTCCAATTATAAATTTTAAATCTATTTCATATGGAAATCATATTTCACAAGTATAAGATTCTTCTCATAATGTTTAGCCCTTGTACATGGTAACAACTAGTATTCATTATGGGTTTACACTCATTTTCATACCCAAGACGATTCTACCTACAATCTATACTTTCAATCAATCAAACAAACTACAAGTACTCATGCATATAATCTTTCATTGCAATATTCACAACAATGCATGAAATGATCCTAGAATTATGTTACAACAATAATTAAATCACCTATAACTCTCAACATATTAAATGTAGTGAAATACCATTTAATATATGTGCATTATTAACACAAACAATCATATGAACATTACTAGCACACTAAGTATTATATAATGTAATCAAACATTTATGCCAATACTCATGGTTACATAATCACTCTCTTCACTTGACATCGATTATAGGTAGGGAGACCTTTAGATACTTGTGCAATGCTAAATCATTTTCCAATTCTCAGATACTATGGTCTCATACATGGTTGTATCACATGATATTAAGTTCCATATGGTATACAAATTCATAATATGAGTGTAATTACTCATTCACTCTAGTTATTACTATTAACCAACTCAATCAAGACATACTAACCCATGAATACATCACAAAGATTTTAACAATATTTACATACCAGAAGCTTCCTACCTTTCTCATACCCCACCTAGGTACCAATGAAATGCATGCATTCAAATATCATCATAAACATATCAATACAGATATGAAGTGTGACTGAAGGAATTCTTACCCAATTCCTTTTAGGCCACATGCTATATTGGCATAACCAATTTTCATACCTACATGATTTCCATCAACATTCCTAATGTTACCTAATCAACTAATGCCTTATGGAAACTCAAATGATCCATTCATCAACCTTTGGACAAGAATCCTCTTGTCCTTATCATTTCCAAGAGGTTGTCTATAATATGCAGTTACATTATCAACATCCTCAACCATTCCTATCCATACAACAATCAACAAACACATCAATTATCATGCCATTCACATTGCATATGTGACGATACTCTTAGTCAATATACAACATTATATATGCTCGCGCATATCTATATGCACTCTACCACATATTATCTCTCAATGTGTCTATTAGCGCAAATGTATTCCAATTATTTTACTCTATTGTATTTATCAACATTCTCACGCCTTAACTATTCACACATGGCAGCTTCTCAATCAAGAGAAATACAATATATCAATATGAGAGGAGTCAAGGAATTATCCCCTCCTATTTCTTTGCAAATCTTGGAATTCACAACATAACTAATCTACTCCATGGCCTTTCTCGAGAAATTGTTGCAATTTACACCAAAGGAGTCCCCTTCCACACGCTCTAATCAATGAAAAATAGGTAAATGTATTAGGAGTAATCGACACATAGCATATGTTCATAAACTTGAAGTGAAACTTTTGGATGCCTATCAACCTCACAAGTACTCATGAGAATATCATATGACAAAGTTTGAGGTTTGACACCACTCTTTTCCATTTCCCAAACTCACTGCAAAACCTTCATTTTTTTTCTTTCCAAAGCCCAAGCCACTAACATGAGATCAATTCCATATTGTAAATATTAGTATCCATATCAAAGTTTCTTGATGCTTTCAATGTTTTGAAAAGGCTAACAAACCTTGCAAAATGACCAGTTCTCTTCAAGCAATTATGCAAACCCTATATTGTGTAAGCATTAGCCCTATGACCTACACTGTGCATATGCTCATAAATTTTGAAATCCAAATCCACCTCTCTTGATTTATCAAGAGAATTGATAAGTGCATTGTAGGTGATCTTATTTGGTTTGGTACACAAATCAACCATTTTCTGGAAAATGTCCAAACCCAATACCCATTGTCCTCCTTTTGCAAAAACACAGGTAAAACCTTTAAGAACATCCTCATTGGGTTTCCATCCATTATTAATCATATCATGGTATGCCTCCAATGAAAGCTCAAATTGATCACTCTGCACAAAAGTACTCTCTAAAAGGCAGTAGGTGACCATTGTCCCCTTATGCCTTCCAAGAGAGCAAAGAAAATACCCTTTTTTCTTCTAGAAATATTTTTGTTTGCACAAAAATTGATCTGATTATTGCAATGGTAATAAAGGATGAAGTTCAATAATTTCTCCAAAAGTTTCAGTTTGCTTATCAGGATATGAACTTGTGGTTAGTGTGAAGATATGAAGTAACTATAAGGAATTATACTAATGCAATCTTGTTATGTTGCGTCCTATGTTCCTTGCAACTGAAGGTTTCCTTGAAAGTCGCTTTCTTTTTGATATGGTTGTGTTTAACTCATTGTATTTGGGATCTTAAAGTCTAAGTAACTTGTTCTACACATATGCTTGTATTTTCTTGATTCAATATACAAATTTCTTGTACGCCTTTTTTTCTTTTTTGGGAAATGATCATTATTATCACATGAACTCACACTTATTGAGCTAAAGTCTAGAAGCTCAGGTGAAATACTACATAACTAAGAGGGAAGGCCACTGCCACCCCAACAACCTTCTTTCACTTTAGGCCAACTCTCCTTCGGCTCAAGGGAGTTTCCTTGGATTAATATTTCTAGGACTTATGAGAGTGAAGCAAAGGAAAAATGAGTTTTGGTAGCATTAAAGTGTTAAAGAAAAGTAGTTGGAGGTATGATGGTCCGTGTATTTTCATTTGGAAATGGAGTCAATGTAGTGTTTTGAAGGATCAATTATATAATAAAAAAGGATGAAGCATTGAACCCTAAGGTGAAACCCCTCTTGGACCTTGGGATCAAAACCTATAAGAAAACAATCCCTATGATGCAACCCCTTTTGGATCCTAGGTGTAGTTTCCTTTCTTCTAGAATGTCTATTTCAAGGATCCAATGGACTAAAGTCAAAACCCTAATATGAAACCCCTCTTGGACCTTAGCTATTTGAATCTAGCTAGAGACTTGGTATCTAAATGCTTTCACACACTTGGAAAAATAAAGGTAGGGAGTGAAATAAATCCTTATGTTTCCCTCCCAGGTTTTTACAAAGTAACATACAACAAGATAACAATTATTACATGATACCATGAAAAAACATATAAACTTGAATAAGAACACTTACGTATCCAAGTCGCCATGCAAGAAAACCTTAGCTTCAACATTCACTATCCAAAAATATGAAAAACATCCACAATATCAATCTTCCAAAAATGCGCCCAAGTACAACATTAGATGTTCCAATAAAAATTCAAAAATTTCATACCTCCTAAGGGATTTCTCTCTCAAGTTGTGATCCTCTAGATGAGAGGAAGTGCACCTCTATTTATAGAGGAGGTGCTCAAGTTCCCTCAAAATTAAAAATTATATTTTTAGCCAATTTTCCACTAATCTAACCTATGGAGGGGGTAAAAGCCCTCTTCAACTATTAAACAATCTAAAACAATACAAATTTGGGTGAATTCATGCCATATGTACAATATCCAAGGGGTATGAGCCTCAAAAGATGACCAATCTCCCTAAATTAGAGGAATAAGAAGGATTTGGTGAAACATCTAGCCTCCAAAGGCCTTTCAAAGCTTCTCTTCATCCACTAAACCAACAAGGATGAGCTCCAAGTGTGGACCTGGGGCTCTTATTTCTCTTCCCAAGTGGGCACATAAGCACCCCTAAAAGTCTCCAAGGTGTGTATATACTCATCGAAGTTCCACAAAAGGTGCAATACAATACCCCATCTCCCCTCCAAAAGTGGACATATGGGTTTTAAGGTAAATTTCCCTTACAAGTTATGAAGAAGATCCTTCAAAAGGGGGCTGGCCCTAAACAATTATACATTAATTCAAGGTTGGCCTTGATTGTATTCCACTTAAAATTAATTGTGTGACCTTTGAAGTTCGGTCCCAACCCAGGACCGTGCCTTAGGTTGGATAAACAAGTGTCATTTCTAGGGGTCACACACACACACACACCCACCCACCCACACACAAAAATACTGCTTAGAATTCCAACGCCCTCTTTATTATCTTGCTTTGCAATCTGCCTCAGAAGGTAAGATAATTTTTTGATGTCTTTCTATAAATTTCCCATTGTCAAGTAGTGCTCAAACTCTTTTGAGAAAATAGCTGCCAGTGTTTCTAGTGAAACTGGAGTCTTTAATTTGAATGGAGGTTCCAGGATGGGTGGTATGCTATCTACAAATAAAGTAGTTTCTTCAACAATTCTCAGCAATACTCTTCTCAAAATTTCTCCCAAGTACATTACATAGATTAGCTTCTCAAATATCTGTTCACTAGGATTCAAAATTTCAGTATCAAAGCTTTGTCATATTTTGTCATAGGAAGATGGGAAGACCAAAAGTTACCCCATTCCATGTTGATAATCACGTTTCAAGATTTTGGTAGATCTCCTTGCCATTTTGGAATTACATTTGCACATTCTACAAAACATGCATTAGTGCTAGTGCCCAAATTAATAGCAGTTGTAACGTCTTGATCCCAATATCGACTTCCATCAAATGTTCCCATTGTATCATTCACTAGTAAGGAGATGCACATGTCCATATGCTTTCTTTCCATGGCCTCATTCAAGGCTATGGATACATCCTTGCCAACCGTTCTTGAGGTTGAAAAACACTTGGTCCACTTGATAAGCGTGCAACTGGAAATTGAGGACTGCTTCAATGAGAATGATGTTGAGTTCTATTGCTTTAGGGATATTTAAAATTGGAGGATCCATGTATCCTTTATTTTCTTTCTCGACATGATGTGAAAGTTTTGTATAAGTAACATTTCAGTGATATCTCCATTTCATTGGTCACCAAGTGCTATAAACATTGATCCATTGCATAACAAGCATACCAAGCTGAACCTTCTTCCTCAGTTTCTCATCATCAATCTTTCTCCATAGTCAATCTACCTTTCCTATGACCATATCAATGAGTTGTAAATGTTGTTGCAATGATCTGTACCATCAAATCTCCCATGGTAACAAGATCTTACCCAATGTCTACCATTCTCTACTTGTCATATATCCCAACAATGTAACCACCACACAAGCTACATACCTCTCTTGAGAGTGTTGTTTGTGGGAAGATTGACAAGGGGAATTTATCCTCAAAGATAAAACTTGATAAACATGACCCAAACATCTGCAATTTGTTGTCAATTAGACCTTGTGACTCAGTCTTTAGTACATAGTAGGTTTGGGATGACATAAAATTGTGTTGTAACATGTTTGTTGACAGGTAATCGTTTGCAAAACAATATAAGAAGCACATTTTTTGTTGTTGTAGGAGGGACAAAGAAACTTCTACAAGTTATCATCGTTATCAAAATATTTGGGTGCCCAATGATATGGTGGGTAACTATCACTATAGCAATTCGAAACAAATTTTCTTGCCCAAACATGATAATTTATCACACTTTATAAATGTAGAAGCATCTCCCATAGTTTTGTTTTGCAAACAATTGATCTATATTGGATCATTATATTATTTGTCATCTATATCAGTACTTTTTGGGTAAAAAAATTGGAGTAATTAACTTGCAGGGCCATTTTGGTGGCTAGTTCAAATTTGGAAATTTGGGTCCAAAAAAACATCTGAAAACTTCTGAAGCCATTTGAGGCATCCAATGACAATTTTTTGGTCCAAACCTTAATATGGAGGAATATTCTATATTATACACATCGATACCTTTCCAACGGTGCAACAATCTCCTCAATTGGAGTTCGTATGTGAAAGTTATGTCCCTTGCAAGTTCACCTACTGTATTGATCACCATGGTGCAAGTAGATGCCATGCTAACCTCCATTACTTAGACATGTGGGGCTAGCCAAGTAGTGGATTTTCTGAGAACATTCTAGAAGGTCCAAAACCTTATCACAATTGAGGGTTGAGGAAGTAAAAAACCTACCCCTAGATCACTATCGGGTTATGTTAAATACCAAGATGCTAGGAGGAAAAGGGGTTCCATTCTATGTTATTTTATTTTATTCCACAACAAAGAAGAACATTTGGGAGTGTTAAATTAGAGAGCATTGTTAATTTTAAAGCAACTATTAAGTTTCTTTTCAATTTACTAAACAATAATAGCATATGCAGGATCACTAAGAGAAACACAATCACAAGATACATAACATTTATCCTGGGAAACCCTCATGGGGGAGAAAACCCAACAAAAACTTCCTTAATATAGATAGCCAATACAATGCCAAGACAATAAACCAAAACACTAGAGAATATCCAACACTGATCTATGCACCTCTCTCTTCCTTCTTCCAACAACTAGCAATTGCAACTTCCTTCAAACTTGTGCACTAGATGAGTGCGCTGAGTGAGTGAATGAATGAGGCGCTAGCCTCTCTTATTTATACTGGATGGCAGGCGCTAGGGAGGTGTCTCTTCACCGGGAAGGGCCGGCTTCTTCACTTAGTGGCCAAAACCACTTTAATTAGGCCTGAGGTCTGACTTCTTAATTTGCATGGTATAATTAGGGTTTGACCAATCCACAAAATGAGATTTGGTCATTTACAAAGCCCAACATGATCAATCCACAAAAGAGGATTGATATAATTAATAATAACTCAATAATAATAAATAGAATAATCCACAAAAGAGGATTGATATAATTAATAATAACTCAATAATAAATAGAATACTCTCTGCGGTTACAATATTTCAACATTCCCCCTTAAAAAGAAGGGTATTCTACAACATCATCAGGAGAGAGAGAGGGCAACAACATCAACAACATTTGGAACACTGACTGGCATATCTATAAATCATTGGAAGTTTTTCTCATCATCATTCACAACATGGAGCTGGAGTAACATCATCATATGCATCAACATCAATTAGTATAACACTAATACATCATCATCATCAATAACATCATCAACAACAACATCATCATCACAACACAAAGGCTGGAGCAACAACATCATCACAGCATGAAGGCTGGAGCAACAACAACATCATCATCATCATGGGGCAACAAAATGAGGTAGGTGTATCAAAAAAAAATTGTGGTACTCTAACAGTCCCTAAGGAGCTGCCCAGGAATCATAAGATTCCATAGGATGTAAAATCCTAACAGAGATACCATGTGGTAATCTGACAGAACGTCCTTACCGGACCTTCGGGATCTGCCCAGGAATCATAAGATTTCCTAGGATTATAAAATCCTAATGGAGCTACCACTACTGATCACAACTAGCATATACATGTACAAGTACTTTGATAGACCGTCCTTACCAGACCTTCGAGATCTGTCCAGGGATGATAAGTCCCCTAGGATATAAAATCCTAACTGAGCTACCCGTTGTTGGTCAGGATACCATATTATCATCAACATTACTCCCCCTTTCGAGGGAGGTTCTTTCAGACTATACCAAACTTGTCTTGAAAGTGCTCAAAATTTACACGAGACAGAGGCTTGGTCAACACATCTACAACCTGGTCATCTATGCCAACATATTGGAGCTTTATGGCTCCCCTCTGCACCATATCAAGAATGTGGTGATACCGTATTTCTATGTGCTTCGACTTATCATGGAACACAAGGTTCTCTGTCATCTTTATGCATTTGTGTTTATCACATAGAATCACAGTTGCTTTCATCTCCAGATCAAATAAACTGGTCAACAACTTCCGAAGCCATATGGCTTCACAATTGGCAGAACATGCAGCAATGTATTCTACTTCTGTTGTGCTCAAAGAAATACTAGATTGCTTCCTAATCTGGCATGGAGTCATGGTTGACTCCAGACTGAAACAAAATCTTGAAGTTCTCTTTCTGTCAGAAACACTTCCAGCCCAATCTAAATCGGTATAACCAATTAGTCTGAAGTCTTGATCTCCATTATAGCAGAGACCAAAGTCTAACGTACCCTTAAGGTATCTCATCACATGTTTTGCAACAACAAGGTGAACACATTTGGGCTCTACCAGATACTAACTCAAGGTGTTCACAACAAAACATATATCTGGCCTAGTATTCGTCAGATACATCAACGATCCAATGATCTTTCTGTACAACATAGAATCAACCAATTCTGACGAAGTATAAACCATGAGCTTCAACTTTGCTTCCATGGGTGTATTCATGGATTTACACTCCAACATATCAAACCTCTTGAGTATTTCAACTACATACTTCCCTTGGTTAAGGAAGATCTTCTCTGGGCTCTGCCAAACCTCAAGACCTAAGAAATAGTGCATTAGACCTAGGTCTTTCATCTCAAATTCTGCAGTGATCTTCTTCATACAATCAATGATGAGTTTTTATTCTTCAGTTAAGAATAAGTCATCCACATACAACAACAATATAACTGGTTCATCATTCATAACCTTGAAGTAAAGGTTAGAGTCAACTTTACTTTTCGTAAAGCCCAAGCTCGTCAGGAAACTGTCAATTCTTCCATACCAAGCTCTAGGAGCTTGCTTCAATCCATACAGAGCCTTCTTCAACCTGCAGACATGAGTCTTTATGTCTTCAACTTCAAACCCTTGGGGTTGTTCTATATACACTTCTTCTTCAATGACACCACTCAAGAAGGTTGTTTTCACATTCATCTGGTGTAACTTCCACTTCATCTTAGATGCAAGGGATATGATGGTTTTGATAGAAGTGTATCTGGATAGAGGAGAAAACGTCTCTTCATAGTCAATTCCTTCCTTTTGAGAAAAGCCACGAGCTACAAACCTTGCTTTATATTTTTCAATAATTCCATCAAAAACATGTTTTTATCTTGTATAGCCATTTGTAAGATAACACATCTTTGCTCTTTGGTCTGGGAACTATTTCCCATACATCGTTCTTTATAATGGATTGGTATTCTTTTGTCATGGCACTTGCCCATTCTTTCTTTTGAATGGCTTCTTCAAATCAAGTAGGCTTCTTCTCTATGAGATCACACATCAAATCCATATGACTGGAGAATGGATTAGGTTTCTTGACTTTTCTCATGGTTCCTTATGGGGCACCATACTTCTCTCCATCTTGAATAAGTTCCCTTGCCCAAGCTGGCTTTCTCTTGTGAGAGATCATCATCTAGGGAGGTTCTTGAGATTATATCATATCATTATCTTTATGAATCTCATCATCGGGGAAACTGTGACTTCCCTTACTGGTTCTGCAACTCTGGGAGCTACAGGTTCTTGTTCATATACTTATTCAAGCTAGCATCTCCTTGATTTCTTGAGTGCTTCATCTTCATCAAAGGTTACATCTCTACTAATCTCAATATGATGGTAACCTGGTATGTAAATTATGAAGGCCTTAGAGACCTCACAGTATCCAACAAATATTCCCTTCTTTCTTGAAGGTTCCAACTTGGTTCTCTTCTCTTCCGGAATGTGTAAAAACACTGGACAACCAAATATTTTGAGATGGCTTACTTCTGGCTTATTTCCGGAGAACATTTCTTCGGGGGTTTTGAACCCAAGTGCACTATGGGATAATTTTTTTTTACATACATTGTTGTTCTTGTTGCTTCTTCCCATAAGTGCAGCGGAAGATCTTGATCATGGATCATAGTCTTCACTGTTTCCATTATAGTTCTGTTATTTCTTTCTGCTACACCATTTTTTTTAGGATTGTAGAGAGTGGTGAGCTCCCTCTTAATCCCATAATCACTGCAAAATATTACAAACTCTTTTGAAGTGTATTCTCCTCCATTATCTAACCTGAGTATCTTTATTTTTCTTTCAGCAAGATTCTCTATCAAGGCTTTGAATTCCTTTAATTTCCCAAACACTTCATCTTTTGATTTTAAGAAGTAAACCCAAGTCTTGCGAGAATAGTCATCAATAAATGATACATAGTATAGATACCCACTAAGAGAGGTGGATGGCATTGGGCCACATACATCTGAGTGGATGAACTCCAAGACTCATCCTACTTTACTATTGCTCTTCGGGAAAGGATTCTTGATGTTCTTTCCTTGTGCACATCCATTGCACACACCTTCATGGTCAAACTTGAAATATGGTAGACCTGTAACTGCCTTGCTCACATATGATAAGGCCTTGTAGTTGATGTGAGATAGTCTTATATGCCAAAGTTCACACAGAATCTCAGTGGACTGAATCAAGGATGCATCTGAGTGAAATTTTAATTTATACATGCCACCTTCTTCTGTTCCAATAACAATTGCATCTTCTATGGTTTTTCCTTTATGTCACATGAGAACTTCACCATCTATGAATGCAACCCTGAAGCATTTCTTGTCTAAATCTAAGATATAAAGAAAATTCTTCGTCAAACTTGGTACATATAGTACATCCTTCATCTTCATTGGGGTCCCTAAATCAAGTTTGTAATTGGACTCTCCCACTCCTTTGATAGGGTACTGGTAATCATCTCCAAGTGTAACTTTCTGGGGAAATTTCTTTTCTGTAAGGCTAGAGAGAATGTTTCTCTGACCTGTCATATGCTTGGAAGCACCACTATTTATGAGCCAAGTATCCTCACGAGGTGACACTGATCCTGAGAGGGCAGAGATTAAGACATAGTCTTCAATCTTTTCTTTAATCATCTTTGTGGGTGGCTCTTCATCTTCAACTGTATGGGCATGGTGCCTTTTGTTTCTCTTCTTGTATTCTTCTCTTCTAGCTGGACAATTCTTAGCAATATGTCCCATCTTGTGACAATGGTAACATTGGTAGTATGAGAAATCTTTTTCTCTTCTTTGGCTTTTCTGAAACTTCCGGAATCTCCTTGAAGGGTGAGATTCTTTATGGATGAATCTATTTGGGGAGTGAGACTCCTTATGTAGATGGGTCTTCTTCTTGAAGTGGGACCTTCTGTAACACACCCGACCCCCGAGTGGCTTTCCTAGGGATGGGGCCTCAAAATTTTGTTCTCTTTAAATGATCAAACCCTTCATTCGGGGTTTCTACCGCACTCTACTCATCCATAGTTTTCCAACCATGGTCTTCGTGCTCAAAACCAAGCGCGGAACCGACAGATATATCTCTCGAAGTTCTTCAGGCATTCATTTTATGAGGGCCACATGGCACCCACGTGGATCTACCTCAACTGTACTATTTCCAAGTTCCTTGCTCTAGGGTGGAAGACCATCCACAGTCCAATCCCATGACTGGACTTACTCTCTTTCTCCTATGTCAGTTGTGGAGGGAATTGGCGCTTCGGTTCTTCACGCCTCTTTATTATCTACACACGAGACCGCCCGGAGTTCCGAACCTCCGAAATCCCGTAAGCTCACCACGTGGCTCCGGCCTTCGGGTCGTTCGGTCTCTCTACCATACTATATGCTAGATACTCAGGAGTCTCGAAGTCCCAGAGTCCCGGTCACTTCACCAACCACGTTGCTAGGCGGACACGTATCGGGAAGGGAAACGTAGGAGGGGTCAAGGTGACACGTGTTACGTTCCAACGACCCATAGGGCATGTGACACACACGATTCCAAGTGACACATGGTGCGTCAAGCTGGGGTCCACATCTCCTTGGGGGCGTCACTACACTACATCACCACCAGACTGACATGCTTCTAACATTCCTCAGATCTCACGGTCGATATCCAACCACGTAGATTTATAGATTTACGACTTTGGTTACCTCGAGGATTCGACATTTGGGAGTGTTGTAATGCAAACTCCTCCTATCTCCCGAAGTGCCCTATCTCCGCACTCCAAGGACTAGCGCCATGCATCCCTGGTGTATCGATGGTTGGGAAGGAACCCGAAGGGTCCCTTGATCTACGGTTCTGGGTCCTTCGCGACTCCGGTCTTTAGAGTTTCGAATCCCAGTATAGTTGGTCAGACAAGTTCACCTAACCACCTAACACCGATAAACCTTATGGGTAACCGTAACTCTCGATCGTCTTTGACCGGTTTATGACTATGAGGGCTGACAATACTTTGAAGTCCCAAACTTGCGGAGCTCCGAAGTCAGAAGGACTTAGCTTCCTTAGTCTTAGAAAAAGGTTACTAGGTATTGATCATATGGGTCCTCTCGAATGGATCTCGTCTGTTCATCTTCCAAACAAAGAGACCTCCCCTATCAAGGCTTGAACTTCACCATCCTTCCTGAGCTTTATCATGAAATGGTTAAGGGCTTGGTCCTGGAGTCCCAGACGCACAACAAGGAATCTGAGAGAGGTATCTTCTTCAGACATACAGGTTCATATCGACACGATATCGCTATCTCGGTCATCTTACAGGATTACGTCCTAAGAAGCCTCAGGAGCTAAGCTTGGGCATACAGACTATCACTCGGAAGCATAAGTTCACAAAGAGATGAGTGCATACACATATCATGATGATTCCACCCAGAAACCATTTATAAATACACACACACACACACACACACACATATATATATATATATATGCATTCATCCATTATTCCAGTTCAATACATAAAACATGGAAAATACTTATTAGAACCAGATAACCTGAAGCGACTATTGAAAGGGGTGCCCATTTCCACTCAACCATAGGCTCAACCACTCCTAACAGATTTACCACTAGCCACCCCCGATCTAGACCATGATGCTTTGCGATAAAATCCTTTCTTTCGGCTCAGCGACAGTAGGGACAGAGGTTACTATCCTCCTCCCGCAGGATCTTGGCAACGGTTTACATGATACCAAGCAAGGAAGGCCATCCCCGTTTATCATCTTGTATCATAACCCTGCTAGCCATTTCCTTGTGACCAGAACATGCTCGTCCCTTAGTTATTCCTTGAATGTGAGAGCTTAGCCTCTCGTCTCTGCACTCTTCGCAGGTCTTCCTCTGCCCACCACACCTTCCCTTATTTCCTTCCTCAACAAGATTGCGTGTGGATCAAATTCCCAGCCTGTGGTCAGGTCTGAAATCCTTACAGATGGGTGCTCTGCCCCATCCCCTCATCAACTCTTGAGGAGGTATTCCCACCTACTAGCCTGACTGTAATTCATTTATGGATCAGAGGACTGTTCTGGTTCTGAGCAATTAAATCTAGTAAGGTACTGGTTTGGTGGAGGTTAACACAACCATTCCTGGTCCCCTTCACCATCTCTTTCATAGAATTCATGGTCTCTCTTAGTACACTCCCCTTCCAGTAGTCTTGCAACACTTATCCATTTTCTAGTAAATAACATAATTTACATTCATTGACCTTTCATACAAAGGTCCATCAAATCCAACATTCACACATATTGATTTTTCCATAGTCTCTTGGCCAATATAGTTATATTTACAAAATGGGGGAAACAGGGTGTTAGAATTCCCTCCCCCTTAAAGGAACACCGTCCTCGATGTTCTATCTGTCAACATGCTATGTATATACAAAAGTAACAAAAATGGATATGCATGTCTCATGGCATCCTCCATTTCCCACGTAGCCGCATCTGGCCCAAAGTGTTTCCAATGCACCTTGAATTGTGCAATGGTTAGGTTCCTGAGTGGGGGTTTCCTTCCTGTCTAGTATGCATTGAGGTTCTGGCATGAATTCTCCCTCTGGCTGCACCTAGATCATAAACCAGTCAATTATATGATTAGAATCATGTACTTATTTCTTCAATAATGAAACATGGAAAACATTATGTGTTTTTACTGTGGGAGGGAGTGCTATCCTATAGGCTACAAGTCCAACTCTATCTAAGACCTCAAAGGGTCCATAATACCGAGGTGCTATCTTGGCACAAGCTCCCATTATCAGGGAACTCTTCTTGGGCCTAACTCTGAGATAGACATGGTCTCCTATCTTGAAGTCTCTGGGAGTTCTCTTTTTGTTGGCGTAACTCTTCTGTCTATCCTGAGCAATTTTCATATTTTGATTTATCTGAATCACTTGTCATTCCATTTCTTTCAACTTGTCGGGTCCGATCGTGATTCTATCCACTGGATTACTCCAGCTGACTGGAGTCTTGCACAATCTACCATAGAGGGATTCAAAAGGGCTCATCTTCAGTGACCCTTGATAACCGTTGTTGTAGGCAAATTCTACCAATGGTAGGTAGTCTTCCCACTTCTTAGGCTGATGCATTACATGCATCCTTAACATGTCTTCTAATATTTGTTTTACTCTTTCTGTCTGTCTATCAGTTTGAGGGTGATAGTCTATGCTAAACAACAATTTAGTCTTAAAACCAACCAGCAAGGATTTTCAAAAGCTTGAAGTGAATTTTGTGTCCCTGTCAGATACAATCTCCCTAGGCATGCCATGAAGTCTGAATATCTCCTTCATGAAGATGTTGGAAATATCTATTGCCTTGAAAGTTGATTTGACAGGAACGAAGTGAGCAGACTTGTTCAATTTGTCCACCACTACCATGATGGCATCATTTTGCTTGGCCGATTTTGGTAATCCGATGATGAAATCCATGGATATGGTTTCCCATTTCCATTCAGGAATTGGTAGAGGCTGTAACAACCCTGCTAGGTGCCGGTGTCCTGCCTTAACTTGCTAACATTCTAGACACTTCGCTAAATAATCAACTATGTCCTTTTTCAATCCAGACCAATAGAATTGTTTTCTAGTGGTCGTAATCATTTTCTGATATCCTGAGTGATCAGTGTATGGTCTCTTGTTTAGTTCACCCATTATGAACCTCTTCAAGTCGTCACAACTTGAGATATACAATCTATTTCTGTAAGTCAGCAAGCCTTCATCGAGCATCTGATAGCTTTCATACTTCAACCTAGGTATGATGTCATGGTCTTGAAGAATGCATATGTTTCTTGTGCATTCCTGACTCTTTCCTGGACATCCGTTTCACAAGTGCTCACTACTATCAGGTGAATTGTTTTCACACTTCTACTAAGGGCATCGACCACCCTATTTTCCTTTCCTTTGATGTGTTTGATTTTGAAATCAAACTCACTAAGGAGAGCCATCCACCTATATTTTCTAGCATTGAGCCTTGGTTGATCAAACAGGTGCCTCAACCCACAATGGTCTATTATAAGTACAAATATCCTACCCAGGAGGTAATGCCTCCACATTTTTAAAGCATGCATTATGGTAGCCAACTCTAGATCATGGGTCACATAATTGATTTCATGCTCATTCAATTTTCTGGATTCATAGTAAATTACACGTCCTTCTTGCATAAGTACTTGATGGGTGTTCTATATGCACTAAAAAGACACTAAAAACCCTTAATTAAATTTTCAACCCGGGGTAAGTAAACCTAGAGTTGCA
Source organism: Picea glauca (assembly GCA_000966675.3). Lineage (NCBI taxonomy): Eukaryota > Viridiplantae > Streptophyta > Pinopsida > Pinales > Pinaceae > Picea > Picea glauca. The sequence continues at coordinate 340,463 of JZKD02S2401272.1, forward strand.
GCGGTAGAAGGGATTGTAGGAGTATAGTCTAACTAATGAAGGTAGCTATCTAAGGCTATTCTACTTAAGCAAAGCTATTTAACGAGCAAACCCTAATAAGCAAATTGAAACTAGGTAACCTAAGTACTTTTGGGACAAGGATCGATGGATAGTCCTAAGAAAAGCAAGTCAAAAACCCTATTCAAAGCAAACTAGTTCAACAATAAGCAAAGGCAAACTACTAATCATAATAATGAGCAACTAACAAAAGAAAACTATTTTAACTTGCCAACCTACATTCAATAAGCAACTACCCTATGAAAGCAAATAAATAAACAAGCAAGCAAAAACACCTATCTAACCTATTAAAGCAAATAGACAAGCAAGCAAAGACACCTAACTAACCTACTAAAGCAATAGACAAGTAAGTAAAGACACCTAACTAACCTACTAAAG
>JZKD02S2401272.1:341769-361312 GCA_000966675.3 Picea glauca
AAGATCAATGCATGCTAACACATCTCATCATTCTAACCTGCAAAAGAGAATCAAAACAATTAAATTACAACAAACTAGTTAACACAATAAAAATATGCATGTACAAAAAATAAAGAGAACAATTAAATTATGAAATGCATAAACAAACACGAAGACAATTACCAGACTGCTGGTGGCCCCCCCAACAAGTCGTGGTCACTCTCTTAAAGTACACCACGCTCTCAGCAAGACAAATTCACCATAAAAACTTAAAAACATAGTTCTGGCATAATCTGGCAATGTAAAAACTCAAAACAGAGTAAAATTGTTTTTCTGTCTATCACACCGACAATTCTAATGCTTATGCTACTTAACAATCATCTGACCACCTCAGTGGTATTTATAACATTTACAGACCAAGTGGTCGACCACAGGAGGGTCGAACCACTTCTAATTTCGACAAATTACAATAAATGATGCCCTAATTGATAAAAACAGAGAGAGCCAATAATCACCCTCTTGAGCAACTAAAACTGAGTTTTCGGGAGCTCAGTAGTTGGAGGAGGCAAGCATGAACAAAACCCACGTGCCCGATTTGCCCATCACTGGCCGCCAATACCATAACCGCCAAATCGTCCTACATTTTTGTGCAATACGCAGTGTTGGACAAAGTGTCGGATCAAGTGCCAGAATGAGTACTGGAAGGAGTGCCGAATCAAGTGTCGGAAGCAGAAATGTGATGCGTTTTTGCTCTGTAACACCAGAAAAACGTGAATTAGATCTTGGTAATCATAAAACATGATGAATTATACGTAATACAATCATTAAACATGAATCGCACGTACCTTATGTCGATCATACCATTTTATCATAAAATTCTTCAAAAAGCTCCTTTAAAATATGAAAAACACATATGTACATGCGACAAAAGTGTATGATAACCATCATAAAAGTGATCATATCTCGGGCCCAACATTACCCCCACACTTACGATTTTGCAGGTCCCACTGCAAACAAAAAAAAGTTACCCCTCGAAACTAGGCTTGCTGAGGAGGATCAGCTTTGGAAGCCTCTCCTTCTTGCTATGAAGACTTAGCCTTGTGCCTCTTGTGTTGCTTCAGCTGTGCTCTGAGGCTACAGTTAGATTTGGTCATCTCATCGACCAATCGTTGAAGAGAGTTAACCTTTGTTTGAAGGACTGCATTTTCATGATGAAGGTGTGTATCTATTGTCTTCCTTTCCTCCAACTGTTGGAGAAGCTGATGGTTTTCCTTTTGTAGCTCCTCTATGGTTGGGGAAGAATCGGTGATCTCTGAGGAAGGCTTGGATCCTTTGAGGGATGTGGACAATCTATCAGTTTTAGGATCCATATTAGGCATGAGTGAAATAGGAGTGATGGGGGATCAATAAGGTGAGGTCAGTTCTGATTTTGTTTTCCTCAGTGGCTCTAATTCATCCGCATAGACTTCCCTAGGTTTCTTATGAGGGCTCTCAAGGTTGGAAGATACTTGGATATGATCTGAAGTAGGTGGAGGTTTTGCATAAGGCTTGGTTCTTGTGCTCTGGGTACTCTTCCGAAAGGGTCCTTTACCAAATCGATTGGCTCCCCTCTTGTTTGTGGGAATGATGGGAAAATCTTGCTGCATTACTTCTTGGAGATTTTTAGGTGTAGGATCAAGAGAGAGTGAAGGCATTGGGGGGTCAAAAATAGGCTTCTTTTCGTCTTTGCTCTTGGTCTTTTTACTCGATGAAGAAGTAGGGATATCAACAAGCTTTTGGAATTGTTCTGACAAATAGAGGGTTTGTGCAAGGGGGTTTGGAGTTCTTGGAGAGAAAGGCTTGGATGGAGAGATAGTTTTTAGGCTAAGTGGCTTTTTGTCGGTCTTAACTGTCAAGTGAGGGTTTGCAAATTTGTAGATAAAGGCATCCCAATTTTTCCCCTGTTTCTCTAGTTTGGCAAGCACAAGGAGTTTGATCAAGCCATGGTGGAAGAGACTGTTGTGGGGGTTAGTCACATTTTTCCTCACTTGAGAGGACATATTCTCCAATCTTTTGAGAAAATATAAGGGGAAGTTCAAGGGTTTGTTGAACAGAAAATGAGCCAACAATCTAAAATGACAAGCTTTGAAAGTAGAGTATCTACCTTCACATGTAATTAACCTTGTGATGACGATGAGGGGGTTGATCAATTATGCCTTTATCCACTCCTTAGCATAACCTTTTTCTCCTGAAATGCTCTTGAATTTGGGCTTAAACACCCTGTTATAACTTGAGCACGACAATTGGTGGTTTTGAACCATCTATCTCCCATTCTTGGGAGCTTTGTAGCTACAACAATGGACTCTTCTGTGACTTCAAAGGTAAGAGACCCTACATGTGTTGTCTTACCATTGAAACTAAGGGCGAATTGCATGGAGAGGTCGTCATCGTGGCCCTATAAGCTAAACAAAAATGCCCCCCAGCCTGCGCGCAAAAACACTTCTCTGCACTATGCAAATTCGGGAATGGCAAACAAGTCTGCATAGGAGGAGGGTTCGTATCTCCTAGGCATTGTGATAGAGGCGAATTTTACCAGGCAAGGGCATGATAGAGCTAAGAGATGGAAAGAACTGGGCACGGTCTGAGCGCGATTTGAAAGAGGGACGAATTGGTAGAGGTTGGGCGCGATTCCTTAACGCAGGGCAGAGAAAATGGCAAGGGAAAATGGAGATAATGGTTGCCCAACCCAATTTTGAATGCACTCATGGCGGAGTATGTTGCACACATGTGCGAGCAAGCTGCCATGTGTGGGAAATTCAAATTCAATGGCATGTTTTTGGGTAATGTAATGATGCATAGTTAGATCAATGTCCAAGTCTTTTGACTTGGACATTTGATCATAAACATGTGAATCATATAAAATCAATGTCTGCAACCAATTCAATTAAATGTAATTGAGTTCTGGTTACTTGGAATCTAGGACAGTTACTGGTTTGTAACTCACATGGCACTTTGTTCGACACCTCAAACGACATCTCATATGGCACCTCATATGGTACTTCATCCCGTACCTCTATGTTAAGTGAATTTTCACCTCTTATAATGGATAGCTTGCAAATTTGAAGTGTTTTTGACAATCACAGTTGTAAATGAGCAGAGGCAGAATGCTCCATGCTCACTCAATCTTCTTGCATATGACATATAATGTCAAAAACCTACAATGAACAGGTTATAGCAAGCATAAAAATGTATTGTCAAACCTACAATATGCAACTTGTAATGAAACGATAAACCGATAAAGAGTGGTCTGTTAAGAATGTGTTCAGTAATTTATAGCACACAGGAGTTAAGCATTTCAAAAATAACATGACTATCAATGTAATAACATGTATCATGGTAATAATACAAAAATTCTTGCAAAGACTTATTTCTCTAGGCAATGATCATTTGTCAGCTCATGAACCCCTCCCCCACACCTAAGTATTGTGACACCTCACAATAAAAAATATAGGAAACCAGTCAGTATCCCCCAATAGCCGAAGATTTATAGTATGTCGAGTGTAAAACTAAAGTTTCACAGATTGGTCTGACGAGACGGTTAGCACACGGCCCCACCTATAGAATAAGAGATCCTATATATAGATAAGAAGAGGTAGGCAAGAGAGTTTCAAGATAGTCTTAGAGGTATCTCCCAATGGAAAGTTGATGGAGTTCATTAACCTTAGCTTAACCACACATAATTCATGTCAGCTTTGTCTGCAAGTAATGCCGTACATCAGGACAAGTTTAAATTTATGATTTATTTTTGTCAGATTATCATCCTCGCTAGGTAGAATGCCCCACTTCCAGCAAGCTTGTTCAATACTCCGATAGATTTACCTAGTCATACCATAGGCCGGTACCCGCTGCCAGCAAGCCTGTTCAGTATCCCGATGGGTTAGCCTCTTAAACCCTCAGAGACTGGCCCTCCATATTTTAAGATTTTAGTATAAGATTGCTTATGCAAGAAGATGGGGGAACAGCTCTGAAAACAACTTTTTCCTTCCTTTTTTTCAATTGGAATGGTATTTTTGTTAGAGGATGACTTTCTGTTATATTACTTAGTAACTGTCCCGATGTAAGGGGTACTTAAGTGGACGTGGCCTATCTAAAGATATGCCATAATCAAGCTATTTAGTGTGTAGTGGATGGTACCATTGAGAAAGAACATAAAGGTATCTCTAGGCTCAACTTACTTTCTTACTTTGAAGTTATTGTGATGTTTCCATGACTAACTGCTAATTAGACCGCCTTGTTACTCTTTGATAAAGACACTTGACTCACTTACTCAGGTTTCTTGGAAAAAATGTATGAGAGACCTCTAGTCTTGATAGTTACGGTATCACTTCCTTATACAGTGGTGAAGAGTTTCAAGAGCAACTGCTTTAGAATGCCTTAAAAAAATGAGAATGTTTGAAAAAATATCGCTAACTATAGTAAGTCAATATTCATTTGATGCTTTAGCAAACACAAAATTCAAGTGTAATAATGTTTTGAAGAAGGATCCTTGAAACTGTGTACTCCTGGTGAAATAAATACTTACAAAAATGTCTAGAATTGCCTTATTAACAAAATTCAAAAACTATTTACATATGTACAGTAGGAAATTCATAAATTTTTTCAAGAACAAGGGGGGACTTTCCCATCTACTAAGGTCAATTCCTTGTCGACTGACATGACCTGTAGAAAATCCTCTCTAGAAATGGGCTTATGATAAAATTTAAGTCTGTGTCCATTTACCACAAAGGAGACTTGTCCATCGTCAATTGTTTTAATTTTTATAGCTCCATTTTCATATACAGTGTCTACCTCGTAAGGGCCCAACCACCGGGTGGTGAGATTGCCTTTGAATGTTTTGAATCGGGAATCAAACAATAGGGCCCAATCACCAAGTTGGAAGTGTTTTTTCTTAATAAACTTGTCATGCCACTTGCTCCTCTGGTTTTGGACTAATATTGTCCGTTGGATGGCATCTTTCATGATTTCATCCAACTCATTTAGTTGTAGGGCTCATTGCTTATGAGCCTCATCCAAGTTCAATCCTAATTCTGCGGCAATACAAAAGGTCCTTACTTGGAATTCTATAGGTAAAAGTACTTGTTTCTTGTACACTAGCTCATAAGGGGTATGCCCAATGGTATTTATCTAGGTAGTCTGATATGCCCACAAAGCCTCTGGGAGACTATCAGCCCAATCCTGGTGATGTAACTGAATAGTATTGGGGTCAAGATGGATTCTAGAACTTTGTTTGTGGATTCTATCTGACCATTGGCTTGTGGGTGGTATGGAGAATATTTGCAGTGTTTAATCCCATATTTCTCTGTTAGCTCTTTCATCATCTCGAAAGTAAATTGAGTGCCTTGGTCGGTACCAATTTCACGAGGGACACTGAAGCGGGTAAATATGTCTTCATAGATAAATTCGACAATAGACTTCTCTGTAGCCTTGAATAGGGCTTTTGCCTCTACCCATTTGGTGACATAGTCCGTACAAACCAAAATATAGTTCTTCCTACGGAACATGGGTGAAATTGGTTCTACAAAGTCGAGGGCCCATTTCTCAAAGGGTTCTATCATAACTTGGGCCTGCAAAGGCATTTTGTCAGATGACATAGGTCTTCCTATCCTTTGGCAACTATCACAACTTCTCACATACTTGGCAACATATTTGAAAATGATAGGCCAATAGTAACCCGAATGTAACACCTCATATGTTGTACGTTTGTCAGAAAAATGGCCACCTCATGGTCCATCATGACAACTTGGTAGTATATTAGGCACCTCGTCCTCTCGGACACATCTATGAATAATCAAATCAGGGCATGTGCAAAAAAGATCATGACCAACCCAAGAGTAATTAGCACTTTGTGTAATAATTTTCCGCTTTTCATGACGTGACAAATGAGACGGTAACTTCCTAGTGGCTAGATAGTTTTCCATATCTACAAACCATGGGGTATTGATAGAAAGAGAAAATAGGTGCTCGAATGGGAAACTATCATCTACAGGGATATCATTGTCCTCATTTTTTATTCGGGAAAGAAAGTCAGCTACTACATTATCCTTTCCAGGTCGGTCAAGCACAATGATATTAAATTCTTGCAATAACAAGAGCCACCTAGTCACTCGACCATTAGTTATAGGTTTGTTCATGAGGAATCTAATGGTGGAATGGTCGTTGTGTACAAATACTTCATAACCTGTAATGTAATGACGAAATTTGTTGATAGCATGAACAACTGCCAAGAATTCCTTCTCGGTGACTGTGTAGTTTAACTCGGTAGGGGACAAATTCTTACTTACAAAATAAATGGCATAGGACCGTTGGTCCTCTTTCTATCCTAATATCCCTCCTATTGCAGTGTCAGAGACATCAGTGGATATATGAAATGGGAGATTCCAATTGGGCCCTCTAAGAACTAGTGCCACAGACAACTTAGCTTTTAGGGTTTCAAAGGTAGTTTGACATTGCTCAGTCCAAACAAAATCAACATCTTTTATCAATAATCCGAACATAGGTGCAACAATCTTTGTAAAATTTTCAATAAACCTCCGGTAATATCTAGCATGTCCAAGAAAGATTCTCACCTCTTTCTGAGTCTTGGGGGGTGGAATTCTGACAATGACCTCAATCTTTGCAGGATCGACTTTTATCCCTTCAGATGAAACATGATGTCCTAGAACCACTCCTTCAGTTAACAATATTTTGCATTTTTCATGACTTAGAGATAGGTTCATTTCCTGGCATCTGATGAGGACTTTTTCTAATTTGTCTAAGGCTTCCTAGTAAGTGTTTCCATAGACTGTGAAGTCATCCATGTAGACCTCCACACAATCATGAATAAGATCGACAAATATCCCTAATATTGCTCGTGAAAAGTGGCAGGGGAATTACACAATCCAAATGGTAAGACCCTATAGGCATAGATGCCCCAAGGACAAGTAAAGGTAGTCTTGTTCTGGTCTTCGAGTGATATAAGAATATGGTTGTACCCATTGTACCCATCTAGAAAGGAGAAATACTTCTCTCCAGAAAAGGTATCTACAACCTGGTCAATGAAAGGGAGAGGAAAGTAGTCTTTCAGAGTGGCCTTGTTGAGTTCCCGGAAATCAACACAAATTCTCCATTTCCCGGTCACTTTCTTTGGAACCACTACAAGCGGGGATACCCACTTACTATCGGAGATGGGATAGATAAATCCGACATTTAACAACTTTTGAATCTCCTCCTTGACTGTATCTTTGAGTGTTGGGTTCATCCTTCTCTGGGGTTGCCTAACAGGTGTTACTCCCCCCTGGGTATATATGTGATGGATGCATGTGTCAGGGTGTATACCCTTCATGTCAGTGTATTCCCAAGAAAATGCTCCTGTTTGTTCTTTAAGGATATCTATTAACTGTTTCTGTTGGCTTGTATCTAGCTCAGAGTTTATATGTAAAAATTTCCCTGGACTAATCTCGTAGGGCATAGTATAAGACATGGCAGACTCATCTATTTCGAAAATAAAAGATGTCGAAGACAAAATGGATGGGTCTAATTGTTCTTGAAATTCTTCTCCAAACATGTACTCAAATTGGGGAAAAGACTGTGGAAAATCCACACATGTGATAGCAGAAATGAACTGGTTTAGCACATTTTCGGGTGTGTGCTCCTGAAGTTCCCTTGGATGGTCACTAGGAAATACAAGTTCTTCCCAGTCTTCATTCTCGTATGGACATTCAAGCCACCATAGATTCTCCATAATAGGTTGAGCTGGAGGGTAAATGGTGAGCTTCTGGATAGAGAGACCATTCGAGATGGTCATTTCTCCTTCTCTACAACCAATAAATGCATTGGTTGTAGCTAGCCAAGGTCTTCCCAAAATAACGGGGTGGCCTTTGGTAGGATCCTTTGAGTGAATGACAAGAAAATCTACTGGGTACTCCCATGAGGCTAAAGTAACCATGATATCATTTAAAATTCCTTCAGGTATAACCCTAGTTTTATCTGCTAATTCCAAAATGGTTGGGGTAGGCCGAAGAAGAGGTTGTAACTGTAACTGTTCCAAGGTAGTAGCGGTTATAACATTGATGGCTACCCCTAGGTCTATGAGAGTGTTTCCAATGGAGACTTTGTTAATGGTTATAGTCACTACGGGGTTTCTTGGGTTCCCATATTTTTCTAGTTTTGGCTTCTCTAATATGTATTTGGAAAGTTCTCCTACCAAATGTACTGTAGGAGGGTCCTTTTGCTTCCTACCTGGATTCTTAATACACAATTCTTTGACTACCTTACTATAGATTGGAATGTCTTTAATGGCTTGAAGAAGGGGAATCTTGACAGAAATATTTTTCAATTCATTCAAAATGTCAAATTCCAGTCGGGTGGTAGGTTTCTCGATTACCAATTGGTTTGGATAAGGAGGGACCTTCGTAATTTGTGAAGGTTCATTTTGGGGAAGCTTGGGTTCTTGGTTCTTTGAGATAATAACATCTTCCCACCTAGTGCCATCCATGGGTTGTTTGGTGGTTTCTTCTTCTTCTTCTTCCTGTATGACTACTGAAGGTCTCTGCCTATCTAGAACTTTTCCCGATCTTAATTGAATTTCCTGTAATGGAACAGGAGTAATAACATACGTCGGGAAGGCCTGCATCTCAACATTGTGAAGAGGTTGTGGGGGTTTATTATTAGGATTCAACACTGGTTGTGTTGGTAATAGTGTTGGTCTCAGGAATCTTGCATTTTGAAATTGTAGTGATTGTTGTTGTGGAATAGGAGGTAAAGGTGGTGGAACAAACCTGACAAAAGTTGCAGAGTGTTTGGTGGGAACTGAGGATAATGATGGTTGGACATATGGATAGGTGGAGCTTGAGGGTTTCCTTGGTTGTGTCCTCCCCTCCATCCTTTAATCCAAGGATGTTGGTACTGAGTAAACCAGTTTTTCCAACCGGGTGGGTTCCACTATTGTTGTTGTTGATAATAGGGTGGAACTTGAGACTGTAGATCCGGGTATGTGGGTTGATTCCTAGGCTACCATGGTCTCCTAGGTGCATAAAAAGACTCCCCAGGATCTCCACTCCTATATATGGCTAATAAACCAAGCAATGATGGACATTTTTCAGCTACATGGTCTACTATACATAAGCCACAAACTGAAATGTTATCTAATGGGCATTCTCTTGAGGAATGCTTCCTCCTGCATCTTGGGAAATATATGCTCATTGCTGCATTTTACTCCTCCTATTTCTTTTTTAGTTTAAGGGTATCCAACTGGGAACCTATTGTGCTTAATATGTCAGTCTTAAAGTTTTCTAAAAGGTTCCCTATCTCTGCTCTCGTAATACCACCTGAACTAACTGGTTTTAAGTTTCTATTGTAAGGGTCCCGAACATTATTCCTTGTTTTGGCTCTACTCCTTGAGTAATTTTTACACATTTCACATATTTCAGCAAATGGTTTATGAGAGATGTCACCTGATGTCATCATGTTAAGAATATCTAAATATTCTTCTGAAATTCCCTTAAGGAAAAGAGCCTTAATTGCATCCTTTGGGAGGTCATGGTATTTTGACTTCTGGAAGATATAACCAAATCTTTCCATATAATCTTCTAGGGTCTCGTCTTCTAATTGTTGGATTTTAAAAATGTCATTACGAGACTCTTTGGTCTTGCAATAGTCTTGGTACTTCTTGAGAAATATGTCTTTCATGGCTTCCCAAGACCTAATACTGGATTCTCCCAACCCCATGAACCATCTTAGTGCAGAGTCTTTGAGGGTGGCAGGAAAGAGTTTTAATTTCTGAGCATCTTGTACGTAGTTGTAGCTCCTACACAAGATGTCAAATTCAAATAGGAAGGTGTCTAGATCTTCACTATTTTTACCATAAAAGGTAGGCAGTGCTGAGAGAGGAATATTCTTCATGTTGACATTTGGAGTGGTGTCTAAAATCGGAAACGCGAAGGTAGTTTCGGTTTGGTTTCCAGTTTCTTCTTCCTCTCCATGTCTTACATTGTTATGGTATTCCTAATTATCCAGATTGGCTTGATTTCCGAAAAGAGAGTACCTAGGTGGTTTTATCTTTAAAGAAAATAAGGTTTCCCTTTGATGGAAAGGTCTTCCTATGGATTGGATATATGGGACTCTACTCGATCCGGTTGAGACTATTGGTTCCAAAGTTTCCGTGTCAGTTTGGGAGATAATTACATTGGCTGAACTACCAAACAAAAGATTCACCTGTTTAGGGTCTATGATATCTTTAAAGTTAGGGTCCCCTGGTGGTGGTGTAAAAGCAAAGGTTGTATTGTTTGGTTTTGTGGAAGACTCGAGTGGTCTTGCCTCCTGTCCTAATATGATTGATGCTTCAATTTCTTGTTCTATAGTGCTCCATGTATTAGTCTCTTCAAAGACTATTTTAGCTCTTTGAGTTGAGCTAGCTCCTGTTTTTCGGTATCGGTCTATGGATTTTATAAGCGGAACGTTCCTTCCCCTAAAGAGATCGGAAGGAACCTTGGTTGAAAGGTTTGATTTTAATTTAATGTATCTACCTTGTGGGTCTCTAGGCCCATTCATGAAAGAAAACAAAAAGAAAAAGAAAAAGCTACCATTTGATTCCTAGGTCTATTCATGAAAAATAAAAACAAAAAGAAAAACTACCATTGGGTTTGGGGGAACCTGCTATAGCAGATGTGCAGGTTCTTACCTCTCATCTTAAAGTTCCCCCGCCACCAAACTAATGCTAAGGTCTAGAAATGATCTAATTCCTAACTACTTTTTACCTTGAGACAACTCCCCGGCAACGACGCCAAAAATGATTGGTGTTCTATATGCACTAAAAAGACACTAAAAACCCTTAATTAAATTGTCAACCCGAGGTAAGTAAACTTAGAGTTGTAGAAAAATATATGCCAAAGGTAGAAGGGCTGGTAGGAGTATAGTCTAACTAATGAAGGTAGCTATCTAAGGATAATCTACTTAGGCAAAGCTATCTAACGAGCAAACCCTACTAAGAAAATTGAAACTAGGTAACCTAAGTACTTTTGGGCCAAAGATCGATGGATAGTCCTAAGAAAAGCAAGTCAAAAACCCTATTCAAAGCAAACTAGTTCAACAATAAGCAAAGGCAAACTACTAAGAATAATAATGAGCAACTAACAAAAGAAAACTATTTTAACTTGCCAACCTACATTCAATGAGAAACTACCCTGTGAAAGCAAATAAATAAACAAGCAAGCAAAAACACCTATCTAACCTATTAAAGCAAATAGACAAGCAAGAAAAGACACCTAACTAACCTACTAAAGCAATAGACAAGTAAGTAAAGACACCTAAATAACCTACTAAAGCAAAAGACGACTATCTAACCTTCTAAAGCAAATAGACAAGTAAGCAAAGGAAACTCACTACTGCACGTAATCAAAGTAAAACTTCTCATTGAACAACTATCTAGCCTAAGAGGCAAGTGGACTAAATGCTCAATGCAAAACTATTTCTAATGCATGAATGGAAATCTAAGAGGCAAGTGGACTAAATGCTCAATGCAAAACTATTTCTAATGCATGAAAGGAAATCTATTTTATTGAAAGCAAGAAGAACTACCAACTAATGCTTAATATATAATAAGCAAACTACTATCTAATCTATCAAAGCAAAGTCTATCTATCCTACAACAACAATAAAACTTTATTCTAATCTATGAAAGCAATAAACTATATCTATGAAAGCAGGAAAACTATCTCTTCTAATCTACGAAAGCAAGAAACTATCTTTAATCTATGAAAACAGGAAAACTATCTTTTAACCTATGACAATTCAAATATAATGTTGGTGATTGTGTGAATGTCTTCGGTGTCGGATGATATCTCGATGGCACTTGACAACAAAGGACAATTACAGTGGTATAAGCTCAATACTAATCTCAATGGCAAAGTGAAAGGTATGGATTAAACAATCCAATGAGAGTTTATCCATGAAAAAACAATGTTAAATACCCTGCATATTCATATATGAACCATCAACAACATAAACAGATCATCATTATACTTCTACACTATGTAAGCAAAACTAGATTCAACCATTAACTAAGAAATATAATTGCAATTTAATTCTAGGAAAGGAAATTACGTAAAATGAAACTATGCTATGTCTATTCTAACAATTCAAACTACAATAAGGAAATGATTAAAAACAGAAATTAAACTATGATATTGAAAAGTAAACTAAAAATCTATATTAACCAACAGATAATTAAACGAGATCTATATAAAACTGAAATAAGCAAGCTATAACTAAAAACTGGAATTAATTCTATCCATCCATCAAATCCTTGTCGAAGAGAACCCAAATTAAAACTCTGTTCTATTCTAATTAAAACTTTGTTTTAAACTTGACTATAAAATCATAAATCAAAGCATGATCTAACATCTAAATGCACATGGGGTTTGTATAGAGACTTGCAAGTCTGTTCCTAATCTACAAGATCAATGCATGCTAACACATCTCATCATTCTAACATGCAAAAAAGAATCAAAACAATTAAACTACAACAAACTAGTGAACACAATAAAAATATGCATGTACAGAAAATACAGAGAACAATTAAATTATGAAATGCATAAACAAACACGAAGACAATAACCAGACTGTTGGTGCACCACCCAGCAAGTTTTGGTCACTCTCTAAAAGTACACCACGCTCTCAACAAGATGAATTCACCATAAAAACTTAAAAACACAGTTCTGGCATAATTTGGCAATATAAAAACTCAAAACATAGTAAAATAATTTTTCTGTCAATCACACTAACAATTCTAATGCTTATGCTACTTAACAATCATCTAACCACCTCAGTGGTATTTATAACGTTTACAGACCAAGTGGTCGACCACAAGAGGGTCAAACCACTTCTAATTTCGACAAATTACAATAAATGATGCCCTAACTGATAAAATAGAGCGAGCCAATAATCACCCTCTTGAGCAATTGAAACTGAGTTGTCAGGAGCTCAGTAGTTGCACGGGGAAAGCATGAACAAAACCCACGTGCCCGATTTTCCCATCACTGGCCGCCAATACCATAACCGCCAAGTCGCCCTACATTTTTGTGCAATACGTAGTGCTGGATAGAGTGCCAGATCAAGTGTTAGAATGAGTACTGGAAGGAGTACCAGATCAAGTGCTAGAAGCATAAACGTGGTGCGTTTTTGCCCTGTAACACCAAAAAAACATGAATTAGATATTGGTAATCACAAAACATGATGAATTATATGTAATGCAATCATTAAACATGAATTGCACATACCTTATGTCGACCATACCGTTTTATCATAAAACTCTTCAAAAAGCACCTTTAAAATATGAAAAACACATATGTACATGCGATAAAAGTGTATGATAACCGTCATAAAAGTGATCATATCTCAGGCCCAACAGTACTCCTCTAAGTCCTTCCTTGCAGGAATATGTACACACAAGGAAGTCATTATCAGGGTCTGCAATCTTCAGCACGACTGTGTGGGTTAGAAGGTATTTTAGTTCCTAAAATCTTTCTTCACATTCTGGTGTCCAAGTGAATTTAACCCCCTTTTTCTGAAGGGCAGTGATTGGACAACCAATCTTGGAGAATCCTTTTATGAACCTTCTATAATATCCTTCTAATCCCATAAAGGATATGATATCATATACATCCTTTGGGGTAGGCCATTCCATAATAGATGTGATCTTGTCAGGGTCTAATGCCACTTCTTCTTTAGAAATGACATGGCCTAAGTAATGGACTTGCTTTTGGAAAAAGTCACACTTGCTAAACTTAGCGTAGAGCTGATGTTGTCTTAGTACTTGAAGTAACAATCTAAGATGTTCTTCATGCTCCTCTTTGTTCTTGGAGTAGATTAGGATATCATCAATGAAAACCAATACAAATATGTCTAGGAATTTGTTGAGTACATTATTCATCAAACACATAAAAGTGGTAGGGGCATTGGTTAATCCAAATGGAACCACCACAAATTCATAGTGACCATATCTAGTCCTGAAGGTTGTTTTGTGGATGTCTTCATCCTTGATTCAGACTTGATGGTATCCAGATCTTAAGTCAATTTTTGATAAAATGGAAGCACCCCCTAATTGGTCGAACAAGTCATTGATTCTTGGTAAGGGGTACTTGTTCTTTATGGTTGTCTTATTGAGTTGTCTATAATCTATGCACAGTCAGAGTGTGCCATCTTTCTTCTTCACAAAACTGACTGGTGCTCCCCATGGAGACACACTGGGCCAAATGTAGCCTTTGTCCATCATTTCCTTTAGCTGTAGCTTGAGCTCAACTAGCTTGGGCGTACTCATCCTATAGGGTGTCCTAGACACTGGCACTGCTCCTGGAGCAAGTTCTATGGAGAAGTCAATGTCTCTTCTCAGAGGTAGACCCGATACCTCTTTTGGAAACACGTCTCTATACTATCTTAATATGGGTGGTCCTCTAGGTTAGGTTTGTCATCCTCAACAGATTCCAACACCTGTATTTCATATAGAGGACATCCCTTCCTGCAATACTTTTTCATTTGAAGGGATGATATTCGTCTCACTGAGACAGGCTTTTGAATCCCTTGGAGGGTTATATTTCTCCCTTCTTCACTTACACATTCTAAGGTTTTATGGTAACAATCCAACTTAGTTTTATAAGAAGCTAGCCAGTCCATACCAATCAACATGTCATAAGATCCTAGGGGAAGTATGTTAAGTGTCACTTGAGTGGGAAATCCATCCATGATAAATTAGTAATATGGTATGACCTCAGCTACTTTTCTTTTGGTTCCAGTGGCTAGTTGTACTAACCATGGCTTAACATGTTTAACTGGTTGTGTTTTACACTGATTTACAGTCTGAGGGGCTACATAATTCAAATTAGAACCAAGGATGGTTGTCAATCATACCTTCCATCTACACCACTGAAGCTTGGTGGTCGACTTGTTTATTATCCACGACTGCATAAATCTATGGCATGTTCATAGCCACATCATTGTCCGTGGTAGATTCTTGGATGTTGTAGACTCTCCTACTGTTCTGTTGTCTGTGTGGAAAATTCCTCAGTAGATGTTCTTCTCCACAACCCCAACATTTCAAGGTTTCCTTCTTTGGGTTATCTGTCTTTCCTGGGGTTGCTCCAAAAGGTTTATTTCCACTCTGGGAGGGGAAATTTTGTTGATATACACTTCTAGTAGGAAGGAATATTCTAGAGTCCTTCCTATAGTTCTTAAATCTCGAGGATTTGAACCCCTTCCTATTGAATCTTGAACCACTCTTCTTCTTCCAATCCTCGCAAGATACTGTCTAACTCCTGAGTTGTTCATAACAATATCTTGCTTTCCAGATAGTGTCTTCTAAGGTCTTTGTTTCTTCAAACTCAAATCCTGTTCTGGTAGGTCTAAGGTAACCCACTAATAAATTGTTGCACTTTTACCTTTTCATCCTTTATGTAGGGTACATACCTCAACAACTCAAGGAATTTATTGACATATTCCTCTATGATGAGTTGTCCCAGCTTGAGTTCATAGAACTCCTTAGTCTTCCCATCAAATTATTTTGCTGACAGATACTTCTTCTTGAAGTGTTTCTCAAATTGTTTCCATGATAAGTCCTCTTGATGGATTCCTTTCACATTCTTAAGGTCTTTCCACCAAATGGACGCTTTTCCATTCAGGTTGAATATGGATATTCGATCGTTCAAGTTTTCAGAGTAGTCATGGACTTTGAAGTACTTCTTTAAACCAAGGAGCCAAGCTTCTGCCTCTTCCCCTTTCTCAATATCTCCATTGAAAGAGCGTGGTTTGGATTTCTTGAACTCTTCAAGGTCATGACTTTTGGAATGCTTTCGTTTCTTTCCTTTCCTTTGAGAATGTGAGCTAGTTTTGTTACTAGAAGATTCCTCAGAGTTGCCAGTTTTCCTTCCAGAGGAATCTCCCGCTGAGTGTCCCTTGCTTCCAGGTTGGGCCTTCCTCGAGGTACTCCTCCTAGTGTGGCCACTTAGGGGACCACACTTTCGTATCTCAGGTGGACTTTGACTTATCTTCGTATGTCATCGGTCCACATGATTGGTTGCAAGTCCATGATACAACTGTCTTTGTATATCGAATAAGATCTGCAATAAGTCTGCATTAATTTCCAGTGTCTTTTCTTGGTCCTTTATCAATCTCTCATTGTCGGCCTTGCAACTATGTAATTCGACCATGAGGCTCCTTAAAGTTTCATCTAAATCTGAAGGGGTTTCCACCGCACTCCTTTCACCAGACTCTCTGTCTCTATGGTGGGATCCATCCCCCACTTCATGGAGCATCACCATCCTTTAGGCTTGTAGTTTCCAGCGATTCACTGAATACTTGAGTGCTGACAAAAAACTTGTTGTTAGCTAATAGTCTATTAGCCCATGAACAACACATAGTTCATATTTCTTAAATACACACACACAGTAGAAAGATTTCATTTCTTTCTTTAGTAATAGTTTAACCAGACTCTTTAGGAAAGAGGTAAGGTAGGGCGTCACCCTTAAGGTTCTTTAAAAATGGTTTTTACGCAACTCGTCCATGATCCCAAGCAGGCCAAGTGTTGTAACCATGATCTGATACCAATTTGTAACACACCTGACCCCAAAGTGGATTTCCTAGGGATGGGGCCTCAAAATTTTGTTCTCTTTAAAAGATCAAACCCTTCATTCAGGGTTTCTACCGCACTCTACTCGTCTAGAGTTTTCCAACCACGGTCTCCATGCTCAAAACCGAGCCTAGAACTGGAGGATATATCTCCCGAAGTTCTTTGAGCGTTCATTGGTTGAGGGCCACGTGGTGCCCATGTGGATACACCTCAACCATACTAATTCCAAGTTGCTTCCTCCACAATGGAAGATGATCCAGGTGGATATCGATGGCCACCCAACTTTTTCGACTGGCTCAAAACAATTTTTTGGCAATTTTGACAATTTACTATTTTTAGCAGGTTTTAACTTTCGACACCATTTTGAGGGCCTAAATGAAGGTTTTTTGAGATCGAGGTTCTCAATGGTAACCAAAGGCATGATTGATCCCCTAAAATTAATCTCCTCGATGATACCTTTCCAACGAGCTATCATACGCCTAAAACAAAGATCATATGCAAAAGTTACGACCCTGAGAAGTTGATGTACTAACTTACCCAAATGGGGCCCACATGACTTTTGGTGCTTCATCTCCTAGGGTTAGGTTTTTGGATGTCTAGGGTTTTTTGCGTTCTTGTTTATTGTAAAAATTCCTTCAGAGCCTCATTGTAATCTTCTTCTTGTGAATGCGAGTAGTCGTCACATCTCTTCTCAGAGATAAGCTGCCACCATTCTAGCGAGTCTTTCATTCTGTATTTTTATAGTCTCTGTAAATTTCTTTCATTAATAGAAATCGTGTATATTGTATATCTGTGCTTATGGTTGCATGTCTAATACATTTTTGTTACATTATTGAATATCTGTGATATCTCTGTGCATTTCTTTATTATATCTCCAATCTCATTTCGTGCCGAAAAGAATCTGGATCAGTAGTATCAGAGTAGGTTGCTCTTAATCATTTTTTCAGTGCATGTCCCCGACGAGGTCCAAGTATAGCAAGTTGGGTCTTGAGCTTGTATCTCTTGAATACAATCGCTCTCGCACACCCAAGAAACCCTCAACGGTGAAAGAAAATAAAAACGACGGAGCAGATGATCCTATTAATATGTTGCTTGAGCAATCTCTCACGCGACAGAGGGACGAAATGATGGAGAATTTTGTCCACATCCTTAAACGCCTGCCGATAGCATCAGGCGCATCTTCATCAAGCGACCACTTTGGAGGCACCTCGCCTTTCAAGGTACAATTTAATTTTGATATTCCTATATTTGAAGGACAGATAGATGCAGAAGCCCTAGAAAAATGGTTAACTCTGCTAGAATGTTATTTCTCTGTTCACAATTTTTTCGACAAAGAAACGATCACCTTCGCAATCCTTAAAGATCTCCCTCATGTCAAACATTGGTGGGAAACTTACTGGGAGAAAATTTCCACAGAGGAGTCTGGAATATATGGGGCCAATCCCACTTGGGATTTTTTTTGTGGATGCGGTAAAGGAACAATATTACCCTATTGGCAACTATGAGGACCAGTACATGAGATGGACCACACTGCGGCAAGAGAGGGGCCAAGCAGTGCCAGAGTTCACCAATACCTTCCATACCTTGCGCACCAATCTGGGTATCAAAGACTCTGAGCGAAATTTGGTTCTGAAATACTGTGGGGCACTACACAGATACATCTAGACTGAAATGGATTTTTTGGACATCTCATCACTCGGTGCTTCTTATCGATATGTTGTTAAAATTGAGTAGAAATTTAAGCACCAGAACAAACGAGAATTCGGGTCTGCAAATCCACAACAACCAAAGTATGAAAAAGACAACCCTAACAAACAGTCTCCTGAAAACCAATCCAAAACACAGGAAAAGAAGGGTCACAGGAAGACAAAGAAGGACACCGAAAAATGGTGTGATTTCCACAAAAGCCCCTGGCATAACACCGATGAATGTTGCTCAAAACAGTCATTGGTGGTCGAGATCAAATACAAGGAGCCGAACCCTGATTCATAATCTGATTATGAAAATACTTGTAAATGACAGATCATTGACACATACCCCACTGCTATTGTCGCAACCGCAGCAATTCAACCAGAAGAACCAACAGATCCTGAAGAGGGGGAGCACCTTTTTCATTCACAGATGTGGGTGAAGGGGAACCCACTGCATTTTATTGTTGATAGCAGAAGCCAGAAAAACCTCATCTCAACAGAGGTCGTCAAACAGTCGGGATTGTCCACAACACCACACTCGCAACCATACAACATCGGGTGGCTTTGGAAAGGACGAGATCTTCGTGTCAGCCAATAGTGTCGATTGCCATATGACATCCAACCTTTCAAGGATGAGATATTATGTGATGTTTCCCCACTAGATGTCTGTGATGTTCTCTTGGGCCAACCATATATGTGGAGACGCCATGTTGTTTATGAGTCTCGACCCTGTAGTGCCATTGTTACTTTGGGGGGTCATCTCTACAGAATACCAGAGGTAGTTCCAACTATTGTTCCAACTAAAAAGTGTCGCAAGGTAGTATCTCATACTGCAAAATTCAACTTCTTCACAATCTGTTCAAAAGGGGAACAGAAGGACACTGCAACCACTACAGCCTCGCCCCTTGCACCTTCTATCCAATAGAAGTAGATTGAAAAGGTTGCAACAAAGAACAAAGATTCCTTCTGCACACCTTCCTCTCATGTAGCTCAACTTCAACAGGTTCATGACAGACTTCCACAAACTAAGCAACGCAACGTCTCCAACAATACAAGCAGCTCACCAAGATGCAAATCCAACAAATGTTTTTCCCTCTCCCTCAAGAACTCAACACAATGGAGACCATTGCTTTATAAGGAGGGAGGATTAATCCAGGTGGATATCGGTGGCCACCCACCTTTTTCGACTGGCTCAAAACAATTTTCTGGCAATTTTGGCAATTTACTATTTTTAGCAGGT
>JZKD02S2401272.1:365947-388256 GCA_000966675.3 Picea glauca
GTGTCGCAAGGTAGTATCTCATACTGCAAAATTCAGCTTCTTCACAATCTGTTCAAAAGGGGAACAGAAGGACACTGCAACCACTACAGCCTCGCCCCCTGCACCTTCTATCCAAAAGAAGTAGGTCAAAAAGGTTGTAGCAAAGAACAAATATTCCTTCTGCACACCTTCCTCTCATGTAGCTCAACTTGTTGAACAACCTTAGCTTCAACAAGTTCATGACAGACTTCCACAAACTAAGCAGCGCAACGTCTCGAGGAATACAAGCAGCTCACCAAGATGTAGATCCAACAAATGCTTTTCCTTCTCCCTCGGGAACTCAACGCAATGGATACCATTGCTTCCTAAGAAGGGAGGATTGATCCAAGTGGATATCGGTGGCCACCCACCTTTTTCGATTGGCTCAAAACAATTTTTTGCAATTTTGGAAATTTACTATTTTTAGCAGGTTTTAACTTCTGAGGCCATTTTGAGGGCCTAAATGAAGGTTTTTCGAGATCGAGGTTTTCAAAGATATTCAAAGGCATGATTGAGCCCCCAAAATGAATCTCCTCGACGATACCTTTCCAACAATCTATCATACGCCTAAAACAAAGATCGTATGCAAAAGTTACGACCCCGGGAAGTTGATGTACTAACTTACCCAAACGGAGCCCACATGACTTTTGGTGCTTCATCTTCTAGAGTTAGGTTTTTGGATGTCTAGGGTTTTTGGCATTCCTATTTATTGTAAAAATGCCTTCAGAGCCTCATTTTAATCTTCTTCTTGTGAATGTGAGTAGCCGTCACATCTCTTCTCAGAGATAAGCTGCCACCATTCTAGCGAGTCTTTCACTTTGTATTTTTAAAGTCTCTGTACATTTCTTTCATTAATAGAAATCATGTATTACTGTATATCTGTGCTTATGGTTGCATCTCTGATACATTTTTGTTATATTATTGAATATCTGTGATATCTCTATGCATTTCTTTATTATATCTCTGATCTCATTTCGTGCCGAAAAGAATCCTAATCAGTGGTATCAGAGCAGGCTGCTCTTAATCATTTTTTCAGTGCAGGTCCCCGACGAGGTCCGAGTATAGCAAGTTGGGTCTCTAGCTTGTATCTCTTGAAGACAATCGCTCTCACACACCCAAGAAACCCTCAATGGCAGAAGAAAAGAAAAACGATGGAGCAGACGATCCGTTCAATCTGTTGCTTGAGCAAGCTCTCACGTGACAGAGGGACGAAATGATGGAGAATTTTGTCCACATCCTTAAATGCCTGCTAATAGCATCAGGCGCATCTTCATCAAGCGACCACTTTGGAGGCACCTCGCCTTTCAAGGTACAAGTTAATTTTGATATTCCTGTATTTGAAGGATAGAGAGATGCATAATCCCTAGAGAAATGGTTAACTCTGCTAGAAGGTTATTTCTCTGTTCACAATTTTTCCGAAAAAGAAACGATCACCTTCATATTCCTTAAAGCTCTCCCTCATGTCAAACATTAGTGGGAAACTTACTGGGAGCAAAGTTCCACAGAGGATTCTGGAATATATGGGGCCGATCCCACTTGGGATTTTTTTGTGGATGCGGTAAAGGAACAATATTACCCTGTTGGCAACTATGAGGACCAGTACATGAGATGGACCACACTACGGCAAGAGAGGGGTCAAGCAGTTTCGGAGTTCACCAATACCTTCCATACCTTGCGCACCAAGATGGGTATCAAAGACTTCGAGGGACATTTGGTTCTGAAATACCGTGGGGCACTACACAGATACATCCAGACTGAAATGGATTTTCTGGACATCTCGTCACTCGGTGCTGCTTATCGATATGTTGTTAAAATTGAGCAGAAATTTAAGCACCAGAACAAACGAGAATTCGGGTCTGCAAATCTGCAACAACCAAAGTATGACAAAGACGACCCTAACAAACATTCTCCCGAAAACTAGTCCAAGACACAGGAAAAGAAGGGTCATGGGAAGACAAAGAAGGACACTGAAAAATGGTGTGATTTCCACAAAATCCCCTGGCACAACACTAATGAATGTCGCTCAAAACAGTCATTGGTTGCTGAGATCAAATACAGTTGGGATTGTCGACAACACCACCCCTACAACCATACAACATCAGGTGGCTTCGGCAAGGATGAGATCTTTGTGTCAGCCAACAGTGTCGATTGTCATATGGCATCCAACCCTTCAAGGATGAGGTATTTTGTGATGTTGCCCCACTGGATGTCTGTGATGTTCTCTTGGGCCAACCATATATGTGGAGACACCATGTTGTTTATGAGTCTCGACCTCGTAGTGTCATTGTTACTTTGGGGGGTCATATCTACAGAATACCAGAGGTAGTTCCAACTATTGTTCCACCTAAAAAGTGTCACAAGATAGTATCTCATACTGCAAAATTCAGCTTCTTCACAATCTGTTCAAAAGGGGAACATAAAGACACTGCAACCACTACAACCTTGCCCCCTGCACCTTCTATCCAATAGAAGCAGGTCGAAAAGGTTGTAGCAAAGCACAAAGATTCATTTTGCACACCTTCCTCTCATGTATCTTGACTTGTTGAACAACCTCAGCTTCAACAGGTTCATGACAGACTTCCACAAACTAAGCAGCGCGACGTCTCCAACAATACAAGCAGCTCACCAAGATGTAGATCTAGCAAATGCTTTTCCCTCTCCCTTGGAAACTAAACTCAATGGAGACCATTGCTTCCTAAGGAGGGAGGATTGATCCAGGTGGATATCGGTGGCCACCCACCTTTTTCGACTGGCTCAAAACAATTTTCTGACAATTTTGGCAATTTACTATTTTTAGTAGGTTTTAACTTCTGGGGCCATTTTGAGGGCCTAAATGAAGGTTTTTTGAGATATAGGTTCTCAATGGTAGCCAAAAGCGGGTTTGATCCCCCAAAATGAATCTCTTCGATGATACCTTTCCAACGAGCTATCATACGCCTAAAACAGAGATCATATGCAAAAGTTACGACCCTGGGAAATTGATGTGCTAACTTACCCAAACGAGGCCCACATGACTTTTGTCGCTTCATCTCATAGGGTTAGGTTTTTGGATGTCTA
This sequence comes from Picea glauca, assembly GCA_000966675.3. Classification (NCBI taxonomy): domain Eukaryota; kingdom Viridiplantae; phylum Streptophyta; class Pinopsida; order Pinales; family Pinaceae; genus Picea; species Picea glauca. The sequence continues at coordinate 369,023 of JZKD02S2401272.1, forward strand.
GGGTTTTTGGCATTCCTATTTATTGTAAAAATTCCTTCAGAGCCTCATTGTAATCTTCTTCTTGTGAATGCAAGTAGCTGTCACATCTCTTCTCAGAGATAAGCTGCCACCATTTTAGCGAGTCTTTCACTCTGTATTTTTATAGTCTTTGTACATTTCTTTCATTAATAGAAATCGTGTATTATTGTATATATGTGCTTATGGTTGTATCTCTAATACATTTATGTTATATTATTGAATATCTGTGATATATCTGTGCATTTCTTTATTATATATCCGATCTCATTTCATGCCGAAAAGAATCTGGATCAGAAGACCATCCACAGTCCGATCCCATGACTGGACTTACTCTCTTTCTCCTATGTCAACTGTGGAGGGAATTAGTGCTTCGACGCTTCATGCCTCTTTACTATCTACACATGAAACCGCCTGGATTTCCGAACCTCCGAAATCCCGTAAGCTCACCATGTGGCTCTGACCTTCGGGTCGTTTGGTCTCTCTACCATACTACATCCTAGATCCTCCGAAGTCCCGAAGTCCCAGAATCCTGAAGTCCCAGTCACTTCACCAACCATGTTGTCTAGGTGGAAACATATCAATAAATATCACATAGGAGGGGTCAAGGTGACATGTGTTACGTTCCAATGGCCCATAGGGCATGTGACGCACACGAATCTGAGTGACATGTGGCACATCAATCTAGGGTCCACGTCTCCCTGGGGGTGCCACTGCACCACGTCACCCTCAGACTGACATGCTTCTAACATTCCTCAGATCTCATGGTTGAGATCCGGCCACGTATATTTATAGATTTACGACTCTGGTTACCTCGGGGATTCAATATTTGGGAGTGTTGCAATGCAAACTCCTCCTATCTCCCGAAGTTCCCAATCTCCGCACTCCAGGGACTAGTGCCACATGTCCTTGGTATATCGATGGCTGGGAAGGAACCCAAAGGGTCCCTTGATCTACGGTTTTGGGTCCTTCGCGACTCCGACCTTTGGGGTTTCAGATCCCGGTCTAGTTGGTCAGACAGGTTCACCTAACCACCTAGGGAACCGTCTAACGTCAGTCAACCTTATGGGTAACCGTAACTCTCGGTCGTCTTCGACCAGTTTATGACAATGAGGGCTGACAACACTCCAAAGTCTCGAACTTGCAAAGCTTCGAATTCAGAAGAACTTAGCTTCCTCGAGTTTAGCCTAAGGTTCCTAGGTATTGATCATATGGGTCCTCTCGAACAGATCATGTCCATTCGTCTTCCAAACGAAGAGACCTCCCCTATCAAGGCTTGAAATCTGCCATCCTTCCTAAGCTTTATCATGAAATGGTTAAGGAATTGGGCCTGGAGTCTCGATCACACTAACAAGGAATCTAAGAAAGGTGTCCTCTTTAGACAGACATGTTCAGATCGACACGATATCTCTATCTTATCCCTCTTACATGATTACGTCCTAAGAAGCCTCAGGAGCTAAGCTTGGGCATACAAACTATCAGTTAGAAGCATAAGTTCACAAAGAGATGAGTGCATACACATATCATGACCATTCCACACATAAACCATTTATAAATACACACACACACACACACACACACACACACACATATCCATGCATTCATCCATTATTCTAGTTCAATACATAAAACATGGAAAATACTTATCAGAACCAGATAACGTGAAGTGACTGCTGAAAGGGGTGCCCGTTTCCACTCAACCATAGGCTTAGTCACTCCTAACGGATTTACCACTAGCCACCCCCGAGCTAGACCATGATGCTCTACGATAAAATTCTTTCTTCTGGCTCAGCGACAGTAGGGACGAAGGTTACTCTCCTCCTCCCACGGGATCTTGGCAACGGTTTACACGATACCAAGCAAGGAGGACCAACCTCGTTTATCAGCTTGTATCATAACCCTGCTAGCCATTTCCATGCGACCAAAACACGATCGTCCCTTAGTTCTTCCTTGAACCCGAGATCTTAGCTTCTTGTCTCTGCACTCTTCGTAGGTCTTCATCTGCCCGCCACACCTTCCCTTCTTGCCTTCCTCAACAAGATTGTGTGTGGCTCGAATTCTTAGTACGTGGTCAAGTTTCAAAGCCTTACAGATGGGTGCTCTTCCCCATCCCCTCATCAACTCTTGAGGAGGTCTTCCCATCTACCAGCCTGACTGTAATTCATTTCTGGTTCAGAGGACTGTTCTGGTCCTGAGTAATTAAATCCAGTAAGGTACTGGTTTGGTGGAGGTTAACACAACCATTCTTGGTCCCCTTCACCATCTCTTTCTTAGCTTTCGTGGTCTCTCTTAGTACACCCCCCTTCCAACAGTCATGCAAAACTTATCCATTTTCTAGTAAATAACAAAATTTACATTCATTGACCTTTCATACAAAGGTCCATCAAATCAAACATTCACACATATTGAGTTTTCCATAGTCTCTTAGCCATTATAGTTATATTTACAAACTGGGGGAAACAAGGTTTTACACCTTCTCTTTCCTCCTTTAGCATGAGCAGCTAGGGATTGATTTTCATCCCTTAATAGTATTGCTTCTCGGTTAGCTACTCTTGCTTCTTCTTGAACACATTCTTCCCAAAGACTGTCAAATTAAAGTTTCTCCCTTCTAGCACAAATGGTTTTGATGAATGCATCCCAAGGTCTTGTGAGACCATTAAGAGTTGTCATTATGAGTTCATATTCATCTAGGGTATCTCCAATTTCTTCTATTTGTTCCTTGAATTGAGAGATTCTAGAGAATATTCATGAATTGTTTCTCCTTTCTGCATCGTTGTATTCTTGAGTTGAGTTCTCAAGTTCATCTTCTGGTTAATGTTTCTTCCTTCATACAATCTGGTTAGGGCATCAAAAATTTATTTTGGGGTATTCTTAGATGCCACGTGAGGGATCAAGTGATCTTTGATAGAGTCTGCAATGACTCTTTTGGCCCTAACCGTGTCCTTTTGGTACTTTGCTTTAGTTGTAGCATCTGCAGGTTCTGGTACATTTTCTTTGATGAATCTTGCTAGGTTATTCTCTTCAAGAATGAGTGCAATCTTATAATTCTAGGCACGAAAGTTATCCACACCTTCTAACTTGTCAACAAGCATGGTGCTTGCACACATCTTGACCCGGAGCTGGGAAAATGACCAAAAAAATGAAAGTGCTCAGAATTTAGATTTGAACTTACCAGGAGGTGTGATTAGTTGAGGCGAGTAGCCTGGTGCAGTCAGTTTTATGAAAATCCAACTTTTACCCCTTGAAACTTAGTTGCGCAAATCAAGACTGGTACTTCTCCTACTAGTTATGGTTTCCCGGTGCCAGTGAAAACTAGGGTTTCACTTTCCAGGAGTTTTGTCCACTAAAAAAGTGCACTCAAGTCGCCAATGAGTTCGCTGGGCTAGGGCACACTCCCCTAGAAGTTTTTAAGTTGAAATTCCTCTTCAACAAAAGCCCTAATTTTCTTGTACGAGAACAATGACATTTTTTCTTATTCAGTGAAAGGTGTTCTCTTCAGCTTAGCTCTGATACCATGTTAATTTTAGAGCAACTATGAAGTTTATTTTCAATTTACTAGACAATAATAGTATATGCAGGATCACTGAGAGAAACACAATCACAAGATACACAACATTTATCCTGGGAAACCCTCATGGGGAAGAAAACCTAGCAAAAATTTCCTTACTATAGATAACCAATACAATGCCAAGACAATAAACTAAAACACTAGAGAATATCCAACACTGAGCAATGTGCCTCTCTCTTCCTTCTTCCGACAACTGGAAACTATAACTTCCTTCGGATTTGTGCACTAGATGAGTGAGTTGAGTGAGGTAATTAATGAGGGGCTAGCCTCTCTTATTTATACTGGATGGTAGGTGCTAGGGAGGTGTCTCTTCACTGGGCAGGGCCGACTTCTTCACTTAGTGGCTAAAACCACTTTAATTAGGGTTGGGGGTCGACTTCTTAATTTGCATCGTATAATTAGGGTTTGACGAATCCAAAAAAGGGGATTTGGTCATTTACAAAGCCAGACATGATCAATCCACAAAAGGGGATTGATCTAATTAATAATAACTCAATAATAAATAAAATACTCTTTGTAGTTACAATATATCAACAAGCATAACAAAGGGGGTTAATGTTCTGTAGCAACCTAACAGGCCACATGTCTTAGGTAACTCCATAGAGAGTGCCTTTTCCTTTGTACTTGCATTATTTCCATACGAGAGAAAAGAGAGCAGAGAAACCTCACCTTCTAGTTAGTTTTTCTCTCGTAAGGGTTTCCCAGAGAAAATTTTTGTGTATTTTGAGGATGGTGTGTGATTGTATTTTACCATTCTCTATTTTTTGCATTTTATCTATTTCATGCATACGCAGAATATTAGTGACTAAATATTCTGGAATCTAAAGGAATTTAACCTTCATAGTGTAGATTTAAGTTTTATTTATCAGATCTATTGTGATGAACTATTCCAGTGGAATATTCACAATAGTTTATCGATCATATTAGTATCAGAGCAGGTTTTTATTTTGGGTATTTGTGGGAATTCGCAAGATCCAAGAATCAACTTAAAGAGAAATTGCAAAATCCCTAGCTGTGGTGGATGAGTTTGTTCATAAAAACCCTTGAGATCCAGCGTAATAGAGATTTGAGAGGTTGGAATTGCAAGCTATCGACATTAATCGCAATATGAACCCCCTCATGGCGACTCTAACAAGCCAGCTCAGACCATTCAGAGATGATGGAGGCTCTAACTCAGAGATCAGATCAGAGGGGAAATCGAGAGATCAAGAAGACTTAGGAAATGAGTCTCAGAAAGAATCCAAGAAAGAGAATCCAAGTTTGAGTGTTGTTAACCCTTCACAGTCCCTATTCAAGATGGAATCAAAGGTGGACATAAATCCATATCAAGGTGAAATCAATGCATTAAAATTGAATCATTGGTTGCAACAACTATAAGTTTATTTTAGTGTTCACCATATAGATGAAGAGTAGAATATTTCATTTGCTAGATTGAAGTTAGAGGGCCATGCTTTAACCTCATGGGAAAGCTATAAAGAAACACTTAGGCTAGAGGGTGATCTACCAGTATCTAGTGGGAGGACTTCAAAACCCTCATCAAGTCCCAATTCTACCCTATCAGGTATGTAGAGGATCAATGGATTTGGTGGCACTACTTCAAGTAGAGGCAGGGATAGAGTGTATAGGAGTACACCACCGAGTTCAAAAACATGGCAATCATGCTGAGTATCTCTCCTAAGAAACTAGATGTACTCCTCAAGTATCTGGGAGGTTTACAATTGCACTCCTAACAACATATAAAATGGGGTCACAAGAATCATGCCAAGTAATCCACGTCTAATGGAAGCACCCAAACATGTGCATCAAACCCCTCCTTTCAAACTAAACACATGCTTAAAGACTTTATACAATTTGTCAAATTTAGGTGTGGGAGGGGTGTCAAGACATCCTATTGGGTCAGTCAATCCCCAAGTCAAAGGTGTTTCCCAAGGAAAATCTATCTAAGTCACGTGTGAGTATGAGGTGGAGTGGGGTAAGACTTCTGGGTATGGGGTTTCATGACATACAAGGGCTCGTATTGTCTCATTTATGGGTGCCTTTGTTGAGGGCTAGTGACATCCTTTTCATCTTTTTGTTTTTAAAGAATATTTTTCCAAGCCCTTTATTAGCCATTTATTATGTATGTGTTTTCAAGTTGAAGACAATATGGGGATTTAAAAAGGAAATTCATAGCCCACATACACTCTACCTTGGTTTGCATGCTTTTCCAAGTTGAAGAAAATAAGGGGCAATAAAAAGGAAATGCATAGCCCGCAAACGCTCTACCTTGGAAAGTAGCATTAATTAATTAGTTATTTATTTATGGGTCCCTCATTTTTCTTAGAGAGGCATTTCATTTCTCTCAGGATCCCAAGGTGAGATTTTATTGCATGATGTATTTTGCTAGGGAACCTCCAAGACTAATGGCCCCGTCTTCCCATGAAATGAGGTACAAGCCCTTCTTGGGTCAATAAGTCCGAAAACCCAAAAGATGATGATACAAAAAGGAAGAAACATGGAAAGTGATAAGTATGATCGGGAATGGTACGATGACTCTTCAAGGAACCCCCCAGTAGCACCCCATTCCCTAGGGTGACCAACTTACTGGGACGTGATGACACCCACCAAGGTTAAATAAGGAAAAGGGTATAATTTCCAAGAAAACGTTCTGTAATCAAGAACAAATTATTTGCAACATATTCAAATGCTTCAATTATTAAAGTGACACTTACCATGAAACCAAACTTATTACATGATGAAGCAATACCACCTATCCTTCAGGGCTAACATGGTGTGATGGATGTTGCTCTATTGCTGGTGATGATCGATGGTGCAAGTCAAGATAGGAGGGGCCCTGCAGAGCTCTACTAGTTAATATTGCTCTCGACACTCCATGCCTGCTACATGTGGGCCTTAAGACATGGTATCCTTAGTTACCCCTAGTCTGAGGGGGTAACGTCAAGCTCCTCCTTGGGAACATGTTCTCACTGTAGAGTACATGAGAACCTCAACATATCTGGTATGACATGTGCCTACACACTCCAGCAAAATCGTCACAGTATCTAGGGTGGTGCTATCACCCCTTATTCTTATGGAAATTATCAAAATCCAAAAACAAATGTTGAAAATAAAATTTTCCAATGTTTTATTCTTACATATCAATATGATCATGCAAACATATAAGTATGACATAGAAATGATGCAGGATGCAAGAATAGAACATGTAAGTCATAAGCATGCTTCCCCACAATGGGGTTTGAGAAGATGACCACTAACTGGTAATGTGTGCCTCCTTCCCTGCATTGTGTTCAGGTAGTAAGTGTCATTGACAAAATTCCCTCTAACTTTAAATGGTCCCAGCCAAAACTTCTTAGAATCCTTATGATTATTTGGCTGGCCCATCTTCGTATCCCACTCCAAAACCAAATCTTCTTGCTTGTAGTCCCCTCCTTTGAGATCAAGTGCTTCTTGTATTACTCGGGTGTATTGCCTTGAGGGAGGGGGGGTTGGATTATGTGGTAAGGACATAATCTTGGCTTAGTCTAACCAATAGATCCTTGTCTTCTTTCTTCAATACTTTGATAGAGACAATCTTATTATCCTTAGACATGTCTAGCAATTGTTGGTACTCTTCTTCTTTGGCCATTGTATGGCATCAAAATCCTCTTCCTTGGCGGAAGGTAAGTCATCTAGAAAAAACCTTGGAAGAGATTCCTTGGTTGGCTCAGGTGTTTCTTCTATTTCTGCATCAATGTCAACTTCTTCAACGTGGGCCTTGGCCATAGTCATATTGAGCAAGCGAGCATAAGTACCATCATTCATAGGTAATTTGATACTACTTAGGTCCATCTGGAATGTGCCACCCAATGTTGCAGTGAAATTTCTAGATAAGAGCATGCCCCATACATTAGGGACGTCCACCACCACAATGTCCATCGAGATAACTATTTGAGGGTATTGGGAAAGGCTGATCTTCACATTTCTATCACATCACCAATGTTGCAGTGAAATTTCTAGATAAGAGCATACCCCATACATCAGGGACGTGCACCACCACAATGTCCATCGAGATAACTATTTGAGGGTATTGGGAAAGGCCGACCTTCACATTTATATCACATCATGAGTGGGAATAACCCTAGATTCAAACCCGTAGATGTTTTTGTAAGGCCTTGTGGTGTTTAAACCCAACTTCTTCATCACCTTTAATGACATCATATTCGCACCTGCCCCTGAGCCAAGCATGCAATTGTGCAAGCGTTTGTTATTTACTTGCAAAGTCATAAAGAAAGGTGGATGATCGTCATATTGTACCCTAAAATGATTTGCTTGTAGCATTATGGGGGGATCTATTGGTTCATCTTGTACCTTGAAGAATTTCTCAAACTTGTTTTTCATTGAAGGAACCTTGATGATTTCCCTTAGAGGTATTGTTACACTCATCTTCGCCAAACCACTTTGCAAGTCAAAGTTCAAGTTTTTTTGGCAAAGTAGGATTGTGCAGAAGCCTACTCACTGATGAAGGTGGAAGTTTTTGCTGAGAAATCTTGGGGTCGGTGGGATGAACTTGAGGGGCTCTCTTTTGTCTTGTATACACTTGCAACTCTTGCATCTTCAGTTTGTCCCTCGACTCTTCATATAGATTGTTTATAACTTCCATCCTAGCCCTTATGGTTGCCTCTTTCATGTCTTCTTCATGTTGTTTGAGTGCGACATTTAGATATACTTGTGTTTCTTTAGTGAAGACATGATTCATAATGTTCACATGATTAGGGTCCCCATTGTTCATCAGACATTCATGTCCCAATGTGCGTCCCTACACTGAAAAAACCAAGCAGTTTCATCTACAACATTTGAGGGAGCGAGAGTATCAGGAACCCTTTGTTCATTTCGAGGCTTGTATACTTGATCGATATTTTGAGGCTGTCCCTTGAAAGGAGTCCTGGGAGCTTGTTGTTGTGCTCTCTCCAAATTGGTAATTCTATTAATCATCTAGGTCTGATTTCTTGCCATGTCATCCACAGTCTTTTGAAGCTTTTCCAAGGCGGTGCTGATATCTTGGGTGGTCTCAGAACCGTGAACCACCTTTGGTTTAATGTCAACCTTGGCTCTTGGGGCATAGACAGGTTCCACCTTGGATGAGGAGAGATTAGCCTCGATTCTTGTAGGTATTTATGTTGTTTTTTCATAAGAGATGATATTGTATATGGATATATTATTACAATGATGAGTGTTCCATATATATAGAACATATGGTGACCATCCATGAAAGGATGCTTCTCTTGGATAATAAATAAGTACATATTTATTATATATATATTTCTTCTTTGTATTATAAATATCATGTCATATATATATATCTGGAAGAATGTCTTCTCGATGTTGTTCAAACATCACTCCCTCTCAACGAGGGAGACATTCTTCATCATGTCAAAGCTTGTCTTCGAAGTATACAAACTTTAAACACTCTCTCTTATATATGGAGGTATTCTTTGTTTCCACATGAGCTCATTGGATATCCATAGTACAACATGACTTCACAGCCAATGCATCCAAGGTCTGTGGGGGTAGCTCTCAAATAACTTCAACATGTCACCATGACATCCACTACCTCGCAATGCATATGTACTCATCATGTGCACCCCTGTGACTTCAAAACTAATGCATTCAAGGCCCGTGGGTAGCTCTTAAATAGCTACAACATGTCCCTAGGACATCCACTACCCCGCAATGCATTTGTACCTCGTCACATGCACTCCCTTGACTTCACAACCAATGCATCTAAGGCCTGTGACTAGCTCTCAAATAGCTACAACATGTCCCCAGGACATCCACTACCCCACAATGCATCTGTACCTCGTCACTTCCTCTAAAGAGGGACCACACCAAGCTATCTCTCTTATTTTCCCGGGCCCTCTTGTGAGGGAGTTAAGCCCAATCCCGTTCTGATACCATGTTGGTTTTTCAAAAGAGATGATATTGTATATGAATATATCATTACAATGATGAGTGTTCCATATATATAGAACATATGGTGACCATCCATGAAAGAATGCATCCTTTGGATAATAAATAACTACATATTTATTATATATATATTTATACTTTGTATTATAAATATCATGTCATATATATATATATATATATGTCTTCTCGATGTTGTTCAAACATCAACAATTTCATGGGCCTCATGAATCGTCTTTGGACCTTTGTCCTTAAGCATGAATCCAAATTTCCCTAAAAATGCCTTGGTATAGAGGAAGAGAAGGTAATCTCCTCCAGGGTGATGACTCTTAGGTATTTGTTGTAACAACCTTTCAAACTTGGCATGGAACTCCCTAACAGTTTCGTTCTTAGATTTCTTGATATCATTTAGTCATGTTAACAACATGTTAGGATCTTCTTTAACACTCCATCTTTTGAGGAAAACTCTTTCTAGTTGATCCATGGTTTTGATACTAGCATCAGGGAGACTATCATACCATCTTCTAGCAACATATTGAAGAATGGAAAATAAGAGTTTTATCACTAATTCCTCGACATTATCACTTATGAGATTGAATTGAAAGAAAGGCTAGAAATTACTCATATGATCATCTGCACTAGTCACATCATTGCCAATGAATCTGGGTAGCGATTTTTCATACTTTGCAGGCATATGTCGGGGGTATCTCGGGATGGCTAGCATATCTAATGGCTTGAAGAGCTTAGACACCCATTGTTTTTTACTCTGGTTCTGAGTTCGAGTCTGGGTTTGAGTTTGAGTCTGAGCTTGAGTATGAGCCATTGTATTTAAAAGAAGGTTTCCACCAAACAATGATTTTACTACAGGATAGTTATAGGGAATCATTTTCTTGTAGGTCTTGGGAGGATTAGAGTACCTCCCTGAGCTTTGTGGAGTCGCTAGATAACCCCTCAAGGATTATCAAAGGAAAATATGGAATCATCCTCAGTGGAGTTGCCAGGTAAGCTTGTAAGATAAGGGGCTTCGGGAAAAGCTCACCAAAGATATGTCGTTCAGGAAAAATGACTCGATTCTCCCCAAAAACGGTCCCAAAATGTTATCACACAATTTGTACTTGTCTAAGTCCAATACAAGTAAATCAAATCTTGCTTAACTACAAGATAACCCACAACTGTCACCTTAATAGGAAATCCCCACGATTTAGGGATGGATGTGTCAATTTTCACATGCAATTCTATGTGACTAATTTCAGATCTGAAAATTTCTTCCTAGTGATCTAACTATCATTGAACAACTTTACACTGAAATTATTGACTAAAAATATATGCAACGAAAACACAAAGATCATAGATGAATCATCAATACACATGAGACACAATTTTAGTTCTATAATCTTGTTATCATCATAAATCCTGAGGGAAAAACCAACCCTCCCAGCCAATACAATATCACCAAAATATGAAGACAACCTTGTCCTCCAAAATTACCAAAATTGAGAACAACCTTGCTCTTCAATACAAATTAGAAAGCCAAACCTCAACAGTAATCTGGAAATCGCCTCTGCACACGAATCTACTATAGACCACCCGTATGACCTGTTGATGTTACATGTCAACCTGTACGGATCTGTACCTACCCATAAACTCGGATACACGATTCACCAACTAGAAACCCGTGGACATATGTTGTTTGCACCACTGTAATCACTTATACCCTGTATGTGATTTGTCCTTCTGCATCCTGCGTATATATGCACTTCATCCTCCTGCAAATCGTGTATGGTACGAAAAATTTGCTCACACGTGCGACCTTCTTCGCTTCTCTCTTTTGGGACAGATTTGTCACCTTGCAGCCTTCCCTTTGCTGAGATCACCAATCCTCCTTGACACAAGTGCAGACTCACTTATGCCAACTCTATTCTTCCACAATGATGATCTAATGTCACAATGACATCTCTCCTTTATATAGGAGTCCAATGAGTGAGTTTATGAACCCTTCCTAAGCTCAATAATTTATTAGAATATTTTAGCCCTCTTTATGGGTGTGGCACCCCCACAAAAACCCACATAGCCCATCAACTTGCCCATGAGGCCCTAGCCTCATTTCTAGGCTGATTTCACTGAAACGAAAGTCAAAACGGGTGCCAACAAAAATTCCCACATGCTTGGAACCTTTACCTCTAGTGGAAATACCTCCTGAAATTACAAAAAATCAACACCCCCTCTTAGCGAGGTAGGTATTCCATCCACCAACATTTGGATGCACTATTGTCACACGTAGTAGATATAACTCTAGATCTACCACCTCATCTATATATTTATACTCTAATAGTCCAGACTGACTACTCCTTTTGTCATTGTGACAAATCCTAACAAACAATTTCCAATAGACGGGAAAAAACAATCTCGTCTTAAAATATCTTCAAAATTGCAGAAACGATGTCAAAAATGGGAGAAATTGCAACCAAACCGACAAATTTATAAATTCAAACAACAAAAACAATCTACATGAATGTATTAACACCAAGGAAGAAATAAAAAAGTGGGTGAATGAGAAATTTAGGATTGCCATGTGGACCAATCACAGTGGGTGTAAAAAAACATACTACATCAAGGAGTTTAACCCAAATTGTGATCATAGCCAGAAAACATAGTTAGGGGCAATGATTAAAGGAAAAACAAGGTTGTTAGTCGCACAACTAAGGATGGGTTCACATCACTTTAGATGTGCGATTGGTAGGTGGAGGGCACCCAAGGAAGTTTGGGAGGAGAGAACTTGCATATTCTGCAATAAGGGTGGTGTGGTGGAGACAGAGTGACACTTTCTCACGGAATGTGAAGCCTACGAGGATATTTGCAGTAGTATGAAAACAACTTAAAGGTCGACAACATGCATCGGTGATTTGACGAGGGTAAGATCAATCAAATTGTTAGTCTTTTAGTCAAGATTCACAACAGAAGATCCTACATTGAAAAGAGTGTGAAGATGAGTTAGGGTTGTTATTCTCTTGGTCCCTTAGGATGTTCAACTTCATGGACGTCATTAAAATCAATCAATCATTTCCTATACACCTGCCCTCATTTCCTGTACACCTGCCCACTAAGTAATGGCCGATTTGCAAATCAATTGATCACCACATTTCTGGCTGGAATAATCACTTCTTTATTTGCATCCCCAACAGAAGACGTCAATATTGACTGGGTTAACTGGTTAGGAGAATAAGTTGATCGCTGGTTTTTCATAAAACAAGTGGTATCTAAAACTTTTAACATGATTCGGAATGCGTTCGGCTTAATTAGATGAGTTATCAAATCACTAGAGCTGATGCAGAACAAGGAGTTTACTATAATATAAAAAGTAAGAAGAAAATAGGAGTCCTGAGCCGCGCACATTTAAATCTCAAATTTCAAAATAGAGTTTGAATGAGTTACGGAGGCAAGGAAAGATTGGTGAGGAGTTTAAGTCACTACAATGCGCCCCCTCTGTCGTCAACCTCGAGGAGCTCTGGGCCTCTGTCAACCTGACTTCCATTACATCTGTGCAAAAGAAAGAAGACTTGGATGCAGCAAAATAACAAATGGCTTAGCAAATGGGGCATTTGCTTGAGCATGTGTCCTACAAAGAGTAAAGAGATAAANCCTGGGATAATCTATTCAGCGAAGAGTTTGTTGAGAAGCTGAGAGCGATTATTGTAAAACTTCACAAGAAAAGGGCCGAATGCAAAAGCCAGATGGAAAAGCAATCTGTCCCATAAGCTATTTTTAGCCTCGTGGACTTTAAAAATACTTTCATTTCATTTCATTTCTGTGACTTGAAGGCGTCAGAGGTACGAGGAAGGGATGCCATACTAACTGCACGACTGCAGCGCGTTTAATTACCGTAACGATTTTCACATGTTGAATAAGTTTTTTCACCCGGCAGAATATGTTTGCATGTTGAATGTGACCACTAGGCGGCCAATAGCATAGCATGCTACATAGCATAGCATGCTGTATATTGGCCGTCGAGTGGTCACATTCAACATGCAGAATGATTGGTGAGGAGTTTAAGTCACTACAGTGCGCCCCCTCTGTCGTCAACCTCGAGGAGCTCTGGGCCTCTATCACCCTGACTTCCATTACAGCTGTGACTTGAAGGCGTCAGAGGTACGAGGGAGGGATGCCATACTAAATGCACGATTGCAGTGTGTTTAATTACCATAACGATTTTCACATGTTGACTAAGTTTTTTCACTCGACATAATGTCTGTATATTGAATGTGATTTGGTTGCCAATATCCAGCATGCTATGCATAGCATGCTGATCATATTCAATGATGAATCCACTTTCCTAACATTCAATGTTACATAGTAGGCTGGATTAAAATTAGATTTGGATATTGACAGGTTTGGATAGCATGCTGATCATATTCAATGATGAATCCACTTTCCTAACATTCAATGTTACATAGTAGGCTGGATTAAAATTAGATTTGGATATTGACAGGTTTGGATATTGACAGCCCTGACCACTCTGGCTGCAATTGAATCCACTTTCCTCAACATTCAATACTGTCAACCCTGGCCCTTGATCACTCAGGCCAATTATTAATCTTCAGAGCAGAGCCCCTTCGATTTCACAACATTATTTGCATCTTTGTGCAATCATGTGGAACCCACAGGTGAATCGTTGAATCGTGACCACTGATGGATTTCCAGCATGCTGATCACATTCAATGATGAATCCACTTTCCTAACATTCAATGTTACATAGCACGCTGGATTAAAATTAGATTTGGATATTGACAAATTTGAATATTGACAACCCTGACCACTCTAGCTGCAATTGAATCCACTTTCCTCAACATTCAATACTGTCAACCCTGGCCCTTGACCACTCAGGCCAATTATTAATCTCCAGAGCAGAGCCCCGTAGATTTCACAACATTATTTGCATCTTTGTGCAATCATGTGAACCTACAGGTGAATCGTTGAATCGTAACTATTGATGGATTTCCAGCATGCTATGCATAACATGCTGATCATATTCAATGATGAATCCACTTTCCTAACATTCAATGTTACATAGCAAGCTGGATTAAAATTAGATTTGGATATTGACAACCCTGACCACTCTGACTGCAATTGAATCCACTTTCCTCAACATTCAATACTGTCAACCCTGGCCCTTGACCACTCAGGCAATTATTAATCTCCAGAGCAGAGCCCCGTCGATTTCACAACATTATTTGCATCTTTGTACAATCACGTGAACCCACAGGTGAATCGTTGAATCGTGACCACTGATGGAATCGTTGAATCGTGACCACTGAGGGACTGTTCACGCTACTGTCACCTGTGTATGATTGAGTGTGAAAGGGATTAGCAAAACTGCATTTAATATATTTAGAGCCGACTGGATAAGATGACATACTAAATGCACGACTGCAGCGTGTTTAACAAGGCTGCACGGCAGCATATACGTGCCGATTATGCAAAAATTCATAATGGTTAAATGGAGGGTTGTCCATTACTTTTGCCCGTCACTTACTTCATAATGCTACGCTGTCCATTTATTTTTCAGTAATTAAACCTTGTTTTCAATTTTCTCCGGACCGCTTCCATGTTTTTCATTTAATTTTAAATCCACTTGGCTGTATCTGTGTAAATGTTGAATTTCTTAAACCGCTTCCATGGAATGGATTTGTAGATGAGAAGCCTATTCAACATTTGGGGTTCAATATTTTGTTTTTATCTATGGAATTTAGGTTAATCACTTAAAATCATTATTTTCTTTTCATTTAATTTTAAATTTATTTGATGGTATCTGTGTAAATGTTTAATTTCTGGGGTTCAATATTTTGTTTTTATCTATGGAATTTAGGTTAATCACTTAAAATCATTATTTTCTTTTCATTTAATTTTAAATTTATTTGATGGTATTTGTGTAAATGTTTAATTTCTGAAACGGATTCTCTGAAATGGATTTGGATTTGTACATTCAAATATTTAAATTAAACCAATAAATTTAAAAAAATAAAAAACACCACCTAACCAGTCATACTTAACTATAAGCAAGTAGAAGTTCTGACGTTAGGGTACTGTCAACGGCTATATACTGTACTGTCAACCAGCTTGTACTGTACTGTCAACGGCTATATACACTTCACATCTAGGGACTGAACTGTGCTTGCCAGATAGCTTACTGCCATTTTCATGGTCAGTGCCAGTTTTTAACAGCTCGCTGATACGATGGATGAATCGCAGCCAGCCGATCCCGATCAGTTCATGAGTTCGAGGCTTTATGCTGTAAACATGGAATAAACATTTCGTAATAAAATGGAAAGATTGGTTATTTATATTATTTCAATCTTACAATATGGAAGAGGGACAGTCTAAAACCAGTACTATTTTGACAGTATATATTAAAAAACAAGAAATAATTATTACAATAATATTGGGGAAAATGAAGGAAGCAATAAGACTTTAAAGTTTTTGGTCAATAAAATATCAGATAAATAAGATTTAAAATTAAAAATTAATCATTATTTTTTAAAACTTTGAATAAAAAAATGTATATTTTATGATTAACCATAAATTAATAGAAATTCAAGTCTAACTCAACACTATATACCATACAAGCAGGTATAATAACTGTTGACAGGTATAATAACTGTTTAATAACTACAATGATTTTCACATATTGAATAAGTTTTGTTCTTAACTCAAAATAATAAACTACAAATGTCTGGACGCACCCTTAGGAAATTTTAATGTTTGCTTTGCACTTCCGAAAACCTGAACTAGTGAAAACGAAAATATATTTTTCTGATTGGCATATTTTTAATCTACTTCTAGCATGGGCTGGAAGGTTTTGGACGGTTAAATTTTAATCCCAGACGCCAACTTGTGTGCATAAAATTCTTGCGTTCTTCGTCTCTTCGGTTGCAATTGCGTTCTTCCTCTGTAATTTTTGATAAGCAATGTAAGTAAGAAAGTAATTGATAACGATCTTGAAATTAGAGTGAGGTGGTGACTTATTTGGTCAGTGCACCACCATTAAAACTTTGTTCACAAGTTCAATACTGAACTGATTGAAGGAACGAAAATGTGGAATTTTATTTTCAGGGAGAATGGTGGGTATTTACGGGAGCGCAAGAATGGTGGGGATTTACCGGAGCGCAGGGGCCTAAGGCCTTTTGACGCGGAAGAGTTCAGAGAAAATGCTCACAAAATGGTAGACTTTATTGCCGATTATTACAGAGACATCGAGAAGTTCCCTGTTCGGAGTCAAGTGCAGGCATGTTTCTTTCTTAAACCACTAGAATTTTGTTAAATATAATGCATTTGTTTTTGTGTCATGAGATGAACTTAGGTGGTTCTGACCGAACCAAACGTCTTGGCTTATTCTAATATTTAAGATTATTATGCATCTTTTTAAAATTAATATTTAATTGCGACAGTCTTTTCTTTGATAAAATATAGGAGTCGGGACTTTCTTAAACACATTGGAACACTCCATTGGTTTACTTTAATGACCATGTTTTCTAGTATCACTCTACACCTTATGATGTCTGTCAGTTCACTACCAAGACATTGGATTTCTCAAATTTGTTGAGTCTGGGGGTGTTTCATACCCCTCACCAAGGTTCAAATCCACCAGAGGCATGTTTCACCCTTCATGGGCTGTATCGCCTGTGCAATAATTTGTTGAGTCTGGCGGTGTTTCATACCCCTCACCAAGTTTCGAATCCACCAGATGCATGTTTCACCCTTCATGGGCTCTATCGCCTGTGCAAGCTGCCTGTTTCATGCAGTTGGGGTCAGCTGTAGGCCCTGGGCGAATTTGGCGGACTAGATATTCCCATCTGCAACATTTCGGCTAAAGGGGTTCTTTTGAGTGTTGTAGGCTAGCTACATTCCAATGTAATAGTCCCAGAATGGGTAAGGGCATACTTGCAGCTAACAGAATGGGTAAGGGCATACTTGCAGCTAACCAACCGAGGTGGAATCATCTTCACTCTTGAGTTAGTAGCATTGATTGCCGTGAAATCAATCGCGGGTGGCCAAAACGACGTGCCTGTTAGGGTTATACCTTGATCAAGCTACGAAAGAAAGCAAGTCCGCGGCTGACAGGCTTTCAATTTAAGAAGGCAGACTATAAGGTTTAAGTATCAGAGTATTACTGGATTCAATAAACGGACTAAATATCATCGGGTTGACGTGCGTCTGACAGCGCAGCTGCAATGAAAATAAAGGGCAGTTGAAAACTGATGGTTTTGAAGCATTTCTATTCAAGCTAGCTTTCTCTACATATGTCACACTCCGGCCCCTCGTTTACCTTTTCGTCTATGTAGCAAGGAAGCAAGAAAGAAAGAAATAAAGAAAGTATTTTTAACGTCCACGAGGCTAAAAATTAGTATATGGGATAGATTGTTTTTTCATCTGGCTTTTGTATTCGGCCCTTTTCCTGTGAAGTTTTACAATAATCGCTCCCAGCTTCTCAACAAACTCTTTGTTGAATAGATTATCCCAAGAACTAGCTGCCAGAATACTTGCATAATTTTCCCTGCTGTCTTTGAGGGCCTCAAATTCTAAAATAAAATGTTTTTCTGTTTCCACTTTTCCGAACAAGCACAAAATACATACTCTTTCTTCCCACCTTTCTTTTGGCCTTTTCTAGTGCCCTGTTTCACAACGGAGTTGATGAGAATTAGTCCTTAATTGAGCAATAAGAATTTTAGATATCCAAGAAATATTGGCCCCTATGTACGTTTTTTGCTGATGGTTATGAGTGGGGTTAAACTCTTCAATGTAGTACTTCTTCTTTCTCCCTAGCTCTTTCTCTCCCAAGTACGTTTGTGGAACTTATCCATAACAAAAGTTTTTATCTCTTTACTCTTTGTAGGACACATGCTCAAGTAAATGCCCCATTTACTAAACCATTTGTTATTTTGCCGCATCCAAGTCTTCTTTCTTTTGCACAATCTGTCACTAAACACAACCTTAGGCCATCTACCCTCTTCCATTTGCTCAATTTTTTTCAAATACCTTATGACTCGCACCATAGCAATTGCTTCAATAGGGGCAGCCTCTGTTTCACTTCACAGGATAGCATAAGGAACTGCACTTTTAATTTTGAATTTGTTTGTAATCAACCGCTTCTGAATTTTCTCAATTTGTTTCCACTGCATCTCGGTTGTGCTATTGGCCCATAGTTCACAACCGTAGAGAATCACCGGAATCACTAGAAGCCCAAAAAAAGTTAGAGTGGTTTTCCAGTCCCACAGCTCTGCCTCTCTACACCTGTTTTGAAAAGAATAAAATGCTTTCCGACCCCCTAAAGTTATTTTCTTTCTACAACCATCCCAACTTAAATTTCTGTTGAAGACAATTCCGAGGTATTTGTAGTCTGAAGGAGGAGGTTTATATATTCCTTTTGAAGCGAGTGCAGCTCTCTTCCACCCGGTCTATCGCTGCAGATTGAGTACAAGAACCGACCTTTTGTAAGAAGAATATCGACTTATTTATCGGCTTTCGAGTTTGGGTCGCTTTTGATAGGCCCGCGTTTGGGCTCGTTTTTGGCGGAAAATGACATGACGAAATCGTACCGATGGGGAAATGAAATGAAATGAAAGTATTTTTAACGTCCACGAGGCTAAAAATAGCCTATGGGACAGATTGCTTTTCCATCTGGCTTTTGCATTCGGCCCTTTTCTTGTGAAGTTT
>JZKD02S2401273.1:0-10440 GCA_000966675.3 Picea glauca
TAATAACCACATTATTGTCAAAATATTCTTCCACTAGTTCCACAAACCTCTCCCTCTATGTAGGGTCCAAATGTTGGATGATTTGTATTCCCTCAACTTAAAAATGCATCCAACAATGTTTCAAATTCAATAATGGATCATGTTAAAAATCCCAATAATGTAGGATAGAGGACTTTATTATCCACAATTTGAATGACCTCAAAATCCATCAAAGTCTTTCCTCTATACATATTAACTCCCAACCCCTCCAACCACCCTCTAGGATAGATATGCAACTAATTTTGTAGGTGAAACTAAATCATTGGTGAGTATACCAAATCCATATTCCCCATTTCTCCCAATATTTATTAGGATAAATATTCACATTGGAACCTAGGTCCAACATCATATAATTCACTACAATAAAACTATGTCATTAGCATCCTTTTTAGCTCCTTTTTTACTCATGTTTACCTTTTTTGTGAATTTATTTGTATTTATTTATTAATATTTGGCACTATTTCATGGGAATATGATCAAATCAATGTTATTTCATGAGTTAGCACTAAAATCAGTGGTTCTTGCACTAGATTTAACATTGACTTTAGCATTGGGTTTAACATTCATTTTAGTGCCAAATTTTGTGTCTGTTTCCTAAGTAACCAAATAAAAGTGGGGGAATTTTTTCCAAATAAATTCATGAAATACCCAAAGATAAAAATAAGCCACTTTTATCAATCCTCATGGGTGTGAGGGTATTTCTATTATTTTAATTAAAATCTCTTATTTTCCCTCACAAAAACTACTACTCGCTCATTCTTTTCTCATTTTCTCTCCTTCTCTCTTCTCTCTTCTCTTCCCCTCCCTTCCCTTTTCCTTTGTCCCTTATGGTTTCCTCTCTTAGAGTGTCATCCTCACATAGGATATGGTTTTAGTTTCATGGAGGAACCTTCATGAGGAAGGTAATATATATCCCTTCCTTTCTCCTCTTTTATCCTCTTTTATATTGATTTTCCTTTATCGATTTACTAATGTTTATAGTTTTTTTGTTTTTGCAAGTTTGTGTTTTAATACATGGAGGATAAGGCCACATGATGAAGATAATGAATTCCCCCTTACTTTCTCCTCCTTCCTTCCTATTTTACTTTATTTCTTTTCTAATGTTTATTGTTCTTTTGTTGTTGCAAGTTTAGGGTTTCATGTATGGAGGCTAGGGATTCATGTACGAACCTTCATGAAGAATGTAATGGATTCTCCCTTCCCTTCTCATCCTTCCTTCCTCTTTTTATTTATTTTCCTTTTATTGATTTGCTAATGTTTATTTTTGATTTGTTGTTGTAGGTTTATTGGAGAAAGAAGAAAAAAATTCCATCTTAGGAGGTTTGTTTAATGCACAAATTTATTTCATGGGAGTGTCTTAAGAAAGGCCCTTACATTATTGCAAGAAGATCTAGGTTCAAATCCTAGAATGCATTTATCTCTCATTACTTACTTTTCCTTTAATATTAAATGTTGATATTTATCCCTAGTCTAGATTATTCACTTGTTTTCATGCATAGATTAGGCTAGTTTCAATTCAAATATGCATGGAAAAATTTTGTGGGAATGTACCTCAAGTAGATTTATTTCATTTTGCTAAGCTATCTCGGTTCGAATCCCAAAATTTCCTCACAATTTTCCATTTCTAATTATTATTTTTTACTATTTCCCATTTATGTTTCCATAAATTTTAATTTGCACTAGGTTAGTTTAGTTTCAATTCACATATGCACTTTTAATGTCAAGTTTTTGTGAGAATGTAGCTCAAGAAATCTTTTTTTTTTGAAAGTGATTTGGGTTCAAATTCCCTTACCACTTTGGGATACCAAGGAGAATCATATTATAAATTAATATTAGATTTCTCAATGCCTTTTGGACTACACCTAGGGAGAATACAAACACTAAGTTGAAGAGATATACAACATTCCATCCATAGATAGATGGGTAGACAAAAGTAGTTAACAAGACTTTGGTACAACTCTTGAGGGGTTACAATTAGAAACATCCAAATACCTAGGATGAAAATTTCATCTACATTCAACACTCTTATAATAGAGAAATCCATACTTCTACCATTGAGTCCCCTTTCGAAACATGCTTTGGGTATTTTCCACCTTTACCCTTGGGTGTTGTTAATGGAAAACGAGGAGGAGAGAGGGAAGACATCACAAGAGAAGAACTGAAAGTGGAGAAATTCATTGAAAATATTTGACATATCCATTTGCAAGTACAAGAGACATTGAAGAAATCATATGAAAAGTACAAGGTCCAACACAATTAACACAAAAATGAGAAATCATTCAAAGTTGGAGATAGAGTTTGGTTATAGTTGAATAAGTAAAGTCTACATGGTCCTGGTAAAAGGATTAAGGCACTACATTGGTCCTTTTGAAATATTGGAGAAGGTGGGTGATGATGCCTATAGACTTAGTCTACCACCATACATGCACATTTACTTAGTACTAAATCTATAAATCTAAAACTCTATGATCCTTCCATGTTGGATCAGGAAATTGAGGAGAAAATACTACCTACCATATTAGACTTAGCATGAGAAGCTTAGTCAGAGTTAGAAAAAGATACAATTTTGCAGGAAAAGTCTAGAACTACTAAACGGGGGCAACATGATATTTGGTAGATCAGGTTGAAAGGGAAACTTCCAGGAAATGAAAAATGGTAGTCTAGGGAGAAGGTAGAGGAAAATTTTCTTCACCTCATTCAGTAAAGTATTTTGGGGACCAAAATCCTCCAGAAATGAGGAGGTATGATCTAGGTTAGATCATTATATAATTTTTAATCTATCTTAGTATTTTTTTGGGTTGAAAAATGGGAGGAATTGGCTTGTGGGGCCCATTTTAATGGCATGTCCCAATTTGGAGATTTGGGATTTGGCTTGTATAGAGTCATTTTGAGGTATCAAATGGCATTTTTTAGGGTCAAAAAATTGTGAAAATATGACACAACTCCTCAAAATTTTTCTACACACTGAGACCTTTCCAACAATGTGAAAATTACCTCAATCAAAGATCGTTTGAGGAAGTTATGACTCATACAATTTGACCTACCTTGTTGACCACCATGGTATAGATTGGATGCCAAATAATCCACCATTACTCACACATGTGGAACTATCTATGTGTGAACTTTAAATAAGATTCTAGAATGTCTAAAATCTAACACTAATTGAGGGTTGGGACATGAAAAAACCCTAACCTTGGACAACTATCAAGCTATGTTAAATATGGGCCACTAGGAGGAGAAACAATTCCATTCTTTGGCATTGTACTTTTTCCATAGTTGAGCAGAGAATCTGTTGGGCCTATGAATTGATGAAAATTTCATTGTCACTTACCCCTTTTTGACCTATCATAACTCTCCCTTCTACCATATTATGACTCCTTTTATCATACTTTCCATGCAAAGGGTATTTGAGAACTCAAAAGGTAATTTTGTTGGTTAATTAATGTTTTTCCATTGTTTTTAATGAATTGGGAAGATTAAAGGTTATTTATTAGTAATGATGGTTTTGACTAGATCGGATCCTATAACACACATATGAATCATGTAACCCGCCTCATTGTTTGACATATACTCGAGCTTCTAGAAGAGGATTGAAAATATGGGTTTTGTTCCTATACCCATCAACAAGATTTTATGTTATCCAAGTCGTACCCAGCTCCAACGTGGTCGCCTCTAGGTATTGATCAATGTTTCATCCAAAATTAGCAGCAATTTCTAGGAAACAATATTTGGACGCAATTTATGGGATGATGAAGATGAATTTGGAGAAACTAAAACATGGATTTTGTGCAGAACGTCCTAATTTGACTTAATTGCGAGCGGTTTTTTCAGAAAATACATGATGAAGGAGATACAAGCGTTTATTCAAAGAGGATATGCCCATATTTATTGTTACGTCATTTTTCAAATCATACGCCAAACAGAGGTAGAGGTTGAGATCTCCAACACGTACATCAAGAAATTTGATCGTGGTTGAGGTTGGAGATATTCTCATTCATTGACATGTCAAGAGAATATCAATTGATATGATTTTCAAACTATCTTTGTTAGAAAAACAACCAAATATTAAACTGTCTCTATTTTTGTGTTTTCACTATTGTAATTAATGCATCCAAGGCATGGTATAGGGGATTTGTTCTTGGGTTTTCCTGCATTCTCTTGTGAACAAATGTATATATAATTAAGCTCGGACGTTGTAGGGGGAAGATTGACATTGATTATGATATTACTATGTTTTATGTATTGCAAGACTTCAATTCCTTAATACAAAGTGTCCAATAAACAAGTGATATCTTTGTTGAGTTACAATTTGCGTTTTCTTTTAAAATGCATGTTTTCAATTTCATTAGCAACCTACAAGATTAGAAATTCCATTGAATATCTGAAATAGAGACTTGCTTCACAACTAGTTATAGGGACATTTAAAATCTAAATGGAATCGTCTAACTTCTGAGCCAACAAAGCATTTCTTTAGTTAAGCATCCAGTGAGAGAAATACTTTTGTAGTGGTTTTATTTTTTGTTTTCAATAGGTTAGGATTTGAAGAGTGATTTTTCTTTGAAGCATTAAATTAGGGCTTAGAATCTTTCTTGAAGAATAGGAAAAATTTAGGATTTAATATTGCATTTCCTGTGCTTGCATCTCTAAGTTTACGGACTCCCGGATTGACGATTTAATGTCTAGAAACTATGCATATAATTTGACTAAATTTTTTGGCATCGTTGTTGGGGAGATGATAAAGGGATTAGGGCCCTCATAGTTTAGTTATTTAGTTTTTTCTTTTATGTAAGTGTTTTTTCATTCATGGAAATATATAACTCATATGAAAAAATAACTTGGTGACAATAGGATCTCAATAGCATGAGGAGTTTGAATACATGACATTTTTTTAGATTGCTTAAGTTTGCTTTGAGTAGTGTGTTTTTCATTTCTATTGATTTCTTTTCTTTTTCTTATTCTAAGGTGTTTTAAGATCCCCCATACTACTAATCCATTTATACGCAGGATCTCTAGACTAGCAGAAAGAACTTGAAAATGTTCAAGAATTTTTTGAGCAAAGAAGGACTTATCACAACAAGGAATTTTTTAAACCCTTTTCCAAAGTTTAGAATTGTCACGAGGGAGGAATATTCATCTAGATAAGTAGAGGAGATTCGTGAGCCTGATCCACAAGAAGAACACCTAGAATTCTTCATTAATTATCCTTGCAAGCATATAGAAGACTCACGAATGACATCAGACAGAGAACGCGTGACACTCGAGACAAATATCGAATAATTTCCTGCATGTTCATCACCAGATCCCTTATGAATTCAGGAGTTACATGAGTAATTTTCCAAAGAAATTTATGGCATGATAACCAAAGAGAGTCGAGGAGACAAAGATTATATTGAGGCTTGGTTCCACACGATCATCAGACCACCATACTACCTCGTTTTTCAACATTTCTTGGAACCATCTCTACTAGAACAATTGGTCTCTTATATCTCGACAATCATGGAGGTATACTTTCCAAATTTAGATATGAGTTTCACAAAGATCTTGTTGCATAAATGGATGCATTGGAAATAATCCTACACTTGAGAAATTTTTTTTGTTTCCAAGTAAAGTAGGATAGTTTAAATACGTAAATGAATAAAATAGTAAAGAGAAAAATAAGTCCATTTGTGAAAACCAGTTTACTAGCACAACTGGACATGAGTTTTTTCTTGAAAACTAGGCAACTAGCGGGAAAAATTCTCAATAAAATTCTGCTTGTTAGTTCAATCTCATATTATGGTTCTTCAAAATCATTTGTACTCATGTCAAATGATATGGGATTCCTTAAGGCCCACCTTCTGAAAAACCTTTCCCATCGAATCCAACACATCATTTGGGTTTGAGATTAGAGATGTTTGAAAGTACCTTGGGACTTACATACATCTAGGGAAAGCCTTCTCGCTGTCAAGAATGGAAATTCATCAATGTCTCTTGAGTGCATATCTTGCGAGTGAATCAACTCCCACACATTCATTTGTACCTAGAAATATGTGTTAGGGTGCCTTAGCACTCATTTTCATCACCGATGAGTTGTTTTGCGTTGGTTACCAATTTCCATTATTGATCGGTAATCCAACTAATTCTTTCTATGTTCTACTCCAAGAAATGTATTCACATTGATTAAATTGTAAAAAATTTGGGTTATGGATGAAGAATATATGGTTTTATGATGATAACAACAATTTGAATCCTTTTCCTCAAAGTAGCAACTTATTTTTCTTGTTCTAAATTTTCTTGTAGAAGATTTCAGCAAAATATTGTTCCAATAAAAGGTTTCCATCTAGTATTAAACAACAACATGCAATGTTTAGATTTACTTCAATAAAGTTGAGGGATAATGTATAGGGCATATTTGTTTTCCGTTTGTTTTGTTTCATCTCTGAAAAATCCATTTAGTACTTTCCTTTCAAAATTCAACAATAAGAAAGGGTCACCTTTATCATATTTTCTGCAGAACATATCTACTTCAACTCAACATTTTCATACTTATTTCAGTGGTCCCCCAAGTGTTCTCAAGTTAATTGTAGTAGAAAATTATGTGTAGATTTGATTTTACTACTTTAAAATTTCTAGTGGCTAGATAGTGTGCTCAAAATTTATGGTTCTCATCAGTCCTACAGTTGCAAAAACATTCAGATCAACAAGATGTATTTCCTTTTACAGTAAAAATAAATTAGTTACAGGATCTATATATCTGTTACAGGATGACATGTAATATATTTTTTGAAGCCATCTTTGCAAAGCGAGTTGTTGGATAAATAAATTCTCTAGGATAAGGGTCTATAGCTACCCAAGCAACTCTTTTCTCTTATCTCCACCACTCCACAAGTATACATCAACAACATCAATCATTTTTGTTCCATTTTTGTGCAACAATCAATCTCAACATCAACAATTGGCCATTCCCAACATCAACACTCAATTGGTTCATCTCAATACACTTCAAGTTTAGGTTTAATTCCTCTTTACAATCATCAATTTTAGCATGCATCATTTTGTGAAAGTTACATTAAGGTAAACTTCATTTGTTTTATTTTATTAAAAACATGGAAAATCTTAAACCACATTTTCCTTGAGCTCATTTTTATATATGACATATCCTATAATTCCATATTCGATTCTTATTCTACCTTATACCCATACCCATTATTTCCTTATCCACTTCCTTCACCCCTTCACCAACTTATGGTTTATTATTGACCATATTTTATAATCATTATCCATTACTCCACGATATTTGTTCATGCACAAAGAATGTATTCCATGATTTCTTTCTATGTACCGAATGATTGATCCTCGAAATCATTATCTCTCTTATTTTGAATCACTTAGAGGATTCAAAATAAGCTCCAAAAACTCATATTGCCCAGACTTTATTTCCCATTCTCAAATTCCTTGTCTATCCATTGGAAGTGGAAATTGCTCAGAGAAGATTGTCTTTACATATCCTCACACACTTGGACTAATCAAACAGAGGAGAGGTGGTTTAAGAATAAGTAGGTAAAAAATGGGGTGTGGATCAATTTTTTTGCTCAAAAAAATAGAGTTTGAATAAAGGCATACCCACAGCTTGGATCATGAAGAAGTGGAGGAATTTATTATTTTTATTGAAAAATTTTGTTACATGTGAGGGATGCTATGCCATTACCTTTCTCTATCATATTCATCTCCTCTCCCATTTTGAAGAGAATGGTCATTCAAATTTCTCATTTTATTTTTGCTAAAGTCTAAGCAAAATGGAAAAACATATTCAAGAAAACCCTAGAAATGTTAGTCGTAGCTTGTATCAACATGGTTTGGTAAAAATATTACTTATAGTTCTAAAATACAAACTATAAAGGAGAGACCCATACAGTCTGATCTTATCACCCCTAGAAGAATTATCGGGATTATGACTAGAAAGAAGCCCTAAAAACAAATTGTTGAGCCTATATTGACAAATATTCCATGTTCACCTAAAATTAATACTTCCTTGCATACTGAACCAGTGACAACTAAGCACATGCATGTACAACATAAGGATTTTTCAACCCATTTTGTTCAAGAAGCCCATAAGTAAATTGTCTTAGCCTAAGACTCATATATGCCCATACCCTAACTCTGTTGGGCATTCAATGCCAATACCCCACGATTTTGAGAACACTACAGATTATTGCAAGCCTTCAAAAGAAATATTGTCCCCAAATAGGTCAATTTATTCTAGATTGAAGAAGAAGAATAATAATATAAAAATATTGAAGGGAAAAATCAAAGGATTTCAGATCTTGGAAGGGTGAAAACACAATGTTAAAAGAAAAAAGTGCTCAGCTATAGGAATATATTGAAATATTAACAATAGAGAACAAGAGGCTATTCAAACATGCAAGTGGTATAAGATAACCCAGATGCTCAAAATCCATAATTGGGCCTTAGCGAAGAAATTCATAGCAGAGCAAAAGAGGAGGAGATCCAATGTGAGTATATCGATAAGTAAATGATGCAGTTGGGGTATTTACCAAATTTTCCATAAGTTTTGACATATTTTGCCACCAAGACATCAACAATATATATTGTTTGCATGAGGAAACACAAAATATTAAGCACGGGGGAGATGTTGGGCCTCTGAATTGACGCCATTTTGTTTTCCAGTTATCCCTTTTTGACATATCATAACTCTCCCTTCTACCATATTGTCACTCCTTTTATCATATTTTCCATGAAAAGGTCATTCAATAGATCAAAAGATAATTTTGTTGGTTAATTAATGTTTTCCATTGTTTTTAATGAATGAGGAAGATTAAAGATTGTTTATTACTAATGATTTTTTGACTAGTTCAGATCCTGTAACTCACATATCAATCTTGTAACATGTCTCGCTGTTTGGAATATACCTCAGTTTCTAGAAGAGAATAAAAAATATGGGTTTTGTTCCTAGACCCATCGACATGTTTTTATGTTATCCAAGTCATACCCAGCTCTAGCATGGCACCTCCGGGTCTTGATCAATGTTTAAGTCAAAGTTTGCAGCAGTTTCTAGGAAGCAATCTAATTTAGATGCAATTTCTGGGTTTATGAAGATGAATATGGAGAAACTAAAACATGGGTTTTGTGCAGAACGCCCTAATATTAGTAAATCATCTATTTTCTTAGAAAAGACATGATGAAGGAGATATGAGAATTTATTCGAAGTGGATATGCCCATATTTCCTGTTATGTCATTTTTCAAATCATATGCCAAACTCAGGTGAAGGATGAGATCTCCAGTGTGTCTAGAAAGGGATCTGATTGTAGTTGAGAGGCAAGGATGCACTGAGGTAATTTCAAATGAAATTACATAGACATATGATCTAAGAATAGAACCTACAACAGAAATCAAGAGTATTATCTTCCCAAGTTGGGCATACCCATGCTTAGGAGTGATAGAAGCATAGCCGCCAAATCGAAGTAAACTACGTATCCACGAAGTATAAAAGGATAATTGATGTCCATGGCCACGAAAATGTGCACATTGGATCCATGTGATATATTAAAGTAGAAATCATGGCCACAAGAGGAATACACAATGGATCTATGCAAATGTAGATCATAGCCACGAATGGATACACAATGGAGTTGTGTCTCAAAATCAAATCAGAGGATATCTGGAGCCAATGAAGTGAAAAAAATGATCCTTTGCAAGTACCAACATCACTGAGGGTGGTACAATCAATATAGATTGAGTAGTAGTAACAAATATGTAATGATCATACTTTATTTGAGGTCTTCAAAACAACTCGTCGTAGTATGAGTCTACACTATGAAAATAAATTTGTTGAAGTCAAACACAATGAGACACTGTTTGATTACCGGTCATTGATGTATATCGTTAACAAATGCAAGACAACCCACCAATGATGATAATGGGTTTCAAGGTACCTATAAAAATCTAACAAGTGTGAATAGATGATCTGATGTTGAACACTTGATATAATCTATTGATCAATGGACATTGATGTATTCCCATTGTCAATAGCGAGGGAATTTGCCACTAATGACTGCAAGCCCCAATGTACTAAAAATGATTCTAGATCCATGTACTAGATAAAATTGTATTGAAATAAATAGGAAGATATCCACTAGAAGGAGGGAATTAAGGCATCCCCCACCATCCAACACGAGGAGTAGAAGAAGGCCAAATATTTAGAAGAACTCGGACGAAAATATTGAAAGGACCAAACTGAGGTACGACTCTGGCATGTACCAGATGGAATAACACATGGTAGAGACTCTATGAATAGTAGAAATAATGAAGACTATTGAAAAATATGAAGAATCCACCAATGGGTTCAATTGGAAACCAAGGTACCACACGAATCCCTATGTGTGATAATGGTTGTTGATGTC
>JZKD02S2401295.1:5277-28989 GCA_000966675.3 Picea glauca
CGCGAAACCACTCAACCACACCTCGATGCCACATGTTAAAATTCCATTTGAATACGTCAAATCAACAATTTGTGTAGGGAAAGGTGATGATCGGTCAAATCACCTCATGCCACTCATTCAAGAACTTTACGTCCATGCAATGTTAGGTAAGCGTCACCAGTTAACTAACTCAAAGGCTCATCATTCAAAATAGATTGGCCAAACATGATAAACCAACATACTTGTAGGTACTCTTTTCAGCAATTCATGATTAAAACTCAATGACTATCTCTCTTCAAAATATGGATGGCATTATTGTGCTCCGAGCAATCAATGCTTCATTTGTAAGTAGAGTAATCTCAAACTGGATCAACTTTCTAATTTCTATGAAGTTAAGGAAGAAAAAATCATGTTTTCTGCAAAATTGGGAGACATGGACAAAGTCGATCAAACAACATCCAGTGAACCAGGATTTTCAACCAATATGGAAAATTCATCAGTGAATAAGAAAGAGAGGTTGGTTACAGAGATATTGGCAACAAAATTCCATACAAATCCTGCAACAGAACCAGAATTGGACAAAAAGATCAGATTAAATCCCATCATGAGAGATTTAATCATCAATGGACACGCGTATGGGTGCTACAAACGAGAAGTAAAGAGGAAGTGGAGCAAGTGGCATAAGACAGGAATCAGAGCTGAGGCGATCAAGAGCATTGGGGAAAATCAACCAGTCTGGCTGAGAACTCTAAAGGAAGAAGTTCTCAATCTAGAATAAGTTCTCAGGTTAAATTGAGTCTGTTTCAGAAATTTTTGGACATATGGAATTCAATAAAAAATCCTCAGATATGTCAATCCTGTTTATAACACTCCCTATGAAGTAGGAGAATAGTTGTTATGCGTTACTCCTTTTTTGTAACCGATCTTTATCTTTAGATTGTGAGGAAGTTTTGTTGTTTTGAGTCCCGTGTATAAATTTTCTACATATATCATTCCAAGGATAAAGAAATAAAGGAGGGAAGAGGGGCTTGACCTCGAAATAGGAAGACTTTGTAAAATCATGGAGATAAACTGAATATACATTGCAGAAAGCAATTTTTGGAATGTTTTTGAAAAGATTTTAATTGGCTATGATATGAGTTATTCTTTCTTTCATTGTATGTATTTCCTGTGATCTTTATTCCATTTACATTTTCTTTTGTTTAATTTGGAGAGTTAAAGGACCATAATTCATCTTATGATGCTCTTGGTTTAGCAATATGAACTATGTGTATTTCTTCCTAACTAATTCAGAATTCATTTTAATATGCTATGATGCAGTGATGTGTTTTCCTTTTTCCTCTTTTGCCATGCAAATTTCAATTTAAACTCCAACTCATTGCCTCATTTATCCTTTTTCCTCTTGATAGTTCAAATGATTTGTTACTTCCTTATTCATTTATGACTCCATAGCCCAAATGTCACTCCCATTTCTTCAGTAACTTTATAAAAACCCCCAACATGAACCAAATCTAGCCATTGTTTACCAAAGAAATACCCAGTGACATGAGAGAGCCCTCTCTGAGTTAAGCAGGCTAGTACTTCAACTATAAAGTAGGTTGAAATAGTTACCTCCTTCGTTTTTCTATTCAACCGAACAAAATGTACAAAGTGCTAACATTTTGGCACCGTTGTCGGGGAAAAAATTGAAATATATTCCCTGGGAAAGAAAGAGATGGTTGATATCTTAGGTATGAGATCAACAGACAATTAGGAACCATATTGGTTGTATTCCTGCTCTGGCAACTCCACACATCAAAAATCAATTTGAAGGTGATTCCACTGGTAGAAGAATCCAAAAATTTGAATTTTCAATGGCAACTCCACTCTCAATGCAAAACCCATCTTCCAAAATAATATTGGCGACTCCACTCAAGATTCAAATGTAATACAGAGACTCCACCAGAAGATGAGACCCCTTGACAGAGGTATGAAAAAGCATTATGGAAGAAAACAAGTACTTAAAATTGAATTTTTTCCAAGAAATTTTATTGTTTGTTATAAGCTTCCTTTGGTCGTTTCCTGAACATGTTAGACAATGTTTTATTTACCGACTACATGAAATTATATATTCTCCTCTTAAAGGTATACATATATCTCCTTAGTTTATCACTGATTTGATAAAAATATCCCATCTAAGCCATGTGATAACCATGACCAAGTTGTTAAGACCCATGAAGCCAAGGCTGATATTGCACCTCTTGTACTTGATCCAACATCCTCCAAGACTCAGTATAGATACAGACCCTTGAAGTTACCCCAAATCCTTCATGATTTTCCTCCAAAGTACTATAAGTATCTACCTGTGTTTGATGGGGAACCTGATGCCATCTCAGCTGAAAAACACATCCAAGGGTTTGAGAATTTTATAGATTTGTTTGAGATTGACCAGGATGATGTTTGTATGAGGGCCTTCTCTCAATCCTTGAAAGGGGACACCAAAGACTGGTTTAAACATTTGCAGCCAAAGATAATTAGCTCATGGGAGGAATTGAAGAATGTCTTTTCAAAGTTTTGGGGCAAGAATAAATCTTTGGATTTAAAACTTACCGAATTCTATGCCTTAAAAAAGAAGAGAAATGAAACTGTTTATATATTCAGTAGAAGGTTTTCTAGTATCTATTACAATTTTCCAAAATAAATTCAACCCACTGAAGTTGCTTCCATGCTCCATTATGCAACTACTCTTCATCCAGATTTGTCTTTCCTCCTGATGGAAAGAAGACCTAAGTCCTTACAACAAATGTTCAATGATGCCCAGGATATTCAACCCAATATCCAAGCATGTGAATGTAGTCTAAATGAGGGGTTCGATATTCAAGAATATGAGAGAGAATATGAACAAGAAAAGATTGATTGGAATCTTGAACATCGAGTTGATAATATCATAGCTTCTCTTGAAGTTTTCAATGCTCATGGTTTTGCAAAAGATTATATTCCACTTTTTGAAAAAGGAGGTGCCATTTTAACTCCTGATTCATTTCAAGATAAGTAGAGGACTGATTGTTTTATGTATTCATTTATAGACAATCAAGAAGATGAAGTTGCACGTTAGCCTGTTGAAAAGCAAGTTGATGTTCCAAGTTTTTCCTTGTTGGATGATATTGCATATGTTGTTTATTTGCCTATATATGATAAATATAATGATGGTTGTGATTTTGACTTCCTGAAACAACTAGTTGTATGTTCTCTATCAGAAAACGTTCCTTTTCAGCAGTGTAATGAGAGAAATCAGTCTACATATCACAATTACAAAGAAGAAAGTATGGAATCAGCTGAAGGGAATTCTTTGCCTTTACGCTTTTCTTCATTTAATTTGTTGAAAGAAAATTCTAGGATCATCATTGAAGCAAATGAATGAGTGTTGATACCAAATCACATTAATTCACTGGAACAAATTGACAATATATTGCAACAATCTTCTCATGTGTCTGATGACCCTGTTACTTGTTATGTAGAAGATCGTGTCAGTTCAAATTTGCAGCCTTTGGTCGAAGATATATCTGAAAATGAGTGTGTTCAACAATCCAAAGGAATTGACAACAGTGAAGAAAATGAAGGAGGTTTTGAATCAGGTGAAAGAACCATGCCATTATGTTTTTCTTCTTTCGAATTGATGAAGAAAAATGTTTATAATGTTTCAAATCAAAAATCCTCCAGGCATGATGTTGAAAATGAAGAAAACAGTGGAATTACAAATGAAAACTATCTTCCTTTATGTTTTTCTTCCTTTGAATGATTGAAAGAAAATCATGATATAACAAAAGAAATAGGGAAGTCTGACTGCATTCACAGTGGCACTGTTTTACATGAGGAAATTGTTATAAGTAAGGAATACCAACAACATTCACATGCATTAAATGATCATGTAGCTGATTACTTGAAAGGATATTCCAATTCAGAGTTGCAACCTATGCTTAACCACCAAATTGAAAAAGAAGAATTAGTTGATCAAGAAATTGTTGTTAAATGCTATTTTCCTTCTCCTGAAACTAATATAGATATTCAACAATATTTCCAGCAAGGAAAAGTGTTTCAAAGTTGTCTTTCTTCCCCTAAAAATGACATGATGGTCCATTTTCTAAGTGGCATAGACATGGATGAGGATTCTTAAACTGCATCTATGGAGACTCCAAGCAACTAAAAAGCAAATGACTTAGAGTTTCAAGAAAGAAACAAAACAACATATTCCATTTCTCAATCAGAAATACAGAAAGATAATGAAAAGGATGATGCACATGATATGGTTTTCATATTTGAAGATGTTCGAGAATCTATGAATGTTTTTTTTTATATGTATGGACCAGTAGACACACCTATTACTTTCATTTCATTCGAAAAATATTCCCAAGATTGAAGAAATGAAGCAAGAGAAAAAAACACTTGTGAAGGAAGCTTGTTTTTCTGTCTTAGCTACTGAAAAGGAAACATTCTTTCAAGTGTTTCATGATCCCGTAGCACGTTATATGGAAAAAATTTATAATCAAGATCTACAGAGGATAATGGGTTGCAAGCTTCAGGATAATGGGTTGCAAGCTTCAGGATAAAGGGAGTGACGAATTGGTGTATGTATTAAATATGGGTTGCTTTACACTAGACAATGGTCTTTAGCCATGGTTGTCTTATGTTTCAAGAAACTATTACATCCAGACTTCTCGGCAAACCGATTAGTCTCTCGATGGAAATCAACAGGTTAAATCGCATAAAAACAAGAATGTGGTGGAAGGGGTGAAACAAGATAGTTGTTTTGTGCATGTTTTGGAAGATCCATTCGCAGTTTTATTGGAGGAAGTAAACAGTCCAAATGTTCTTTATTTTTTGAGATTTGGATTTATGGATGGAGTTTTGAATGAATTATCAACAAAAAGGCTTTGGAACAAGCGACTGCAAAGAAAACAAATAGTGGATAAAATGTTGTCATTATGATTTCTCTTGATTGGCAGCTCGTTTCAACAGTTAGGGTATGTAGGAGTGCATGAATAAGCTTGTTGGTCAAGCATTTTTCATTTTGGATTTCCAGTAGTATGTACAGTTATATTTTAGCGGTGTATTCGATGATCAGTATCTTCTTAAGAATAGTGTGAAAAGTTTGGTTTTTAGACGACGATGGTGACAGGTCGGAGCAGGGTACACACACATTCTTTGGGAACAACCCAATGGGTAGGCACTTGGTCTACATTTATTTGCTACCTCATAGGGAGGATAGCATCCCCAGTTGGAACCTATGTTATCACCATAACAATTTTCAGATAGGATCCAAGTTTTAGATTTAGCAGGGGACTAGAGCAGCGTATAGATATGGCACGATTTGGAGGACTGGGATACATCTAGTGAAAAAGGGCCAATATAGAGGAGGAAAAAAAGGAGGGGCCCGATGGACCATAGATCTTGAAATATTCCAGATCAATGGCTAGGACGCATATCGGACGATGAAGTAGCGTGGAGGATAATGTTTCAAGGGCAGGATGGGGAAAATACCACAGTTTCATTCCGTGGACGCATGGCGCCCTCAGAGGAACATTGGGGCAAAAAGAGGGTAAGAGTGAAATCGCTCAACCACACCCCAATGCCACATATTCAAATTCCATTCGAATATGTCAAATCAATAAGTCATGTACGGAAAGGCGACGGTCGGTCAAATCACCTCACGCCACTGATTCGGGTACTTTACATCTGTGTGATGCTAGGTAAGCTCGCCAGATAACTAACTCAAAGGCTCATCATTCAAAATAGATTGTCCAAATGTGATAAACCAACGTACCTGCAGGTACTCTTGTCAGCAATTCATGATTAAAACTTAATGACTATATCTCTTCAAAATATGGATGGCCTTATTCTGCTCCAGGCAATCAATGATTCATTCATAAGTAGAGTAATCTCAAACTTGATCAACTTCCTAATTTCTGTGAAGTTAAGGAAGACAAAATCATTTTTTCTGCAAAACTGGGAGACATGTACAAAGATGAACAAACAACATCCAATGAACCAGTATTTTCAACCAATATGGCGAATTCATCAGTGAATAAGAAAGAGAGGTTGGTTGCACAGATATTGGCAACAAAATTCCATACAGATCCTGCAACAGAACCAGAAGAAGACAAAGATATCAGATTAAATCCCATCATGAGAGATTTAATCATCAACGAACACGCGAACAGGCGCTACAAATGAGAAGTAAAGAGGAAGCAGAGCAAGCGGTAGAAGACAAGAATAAGATCTTAGGTGATCGAGAGCATTGGGGAAAACCAACTAGTTTGGTTGAGCACTCTAAAGGAAGAAATCGCCAATCTGGATTAAGTTCTCAGGTTAAATTGAGTACATTTCAGAAAATTTTGGACATATGGCGTTCAATAAAAAATCCTCAGATATGTTAGTCATGTTTATAATTCTCCCTATGAAGTAGAAGAACAGTTGTTATGCGTTACTCATTTTTTGTAACCGATCTCTATCTTTAGACTGTGAGGAAGTTGAGTTGTTTTGAGTCTCGCATGTAATTTTTTTATATATATCATTCCAAGGATAAAGAAAGAAATGAGCGAAGAAGGACCTGGCCTCGAAGCAGAAAGACTTTGTAAAATCATGGAGATAAACTGAATATACAGTGAAGAAAGCAATTTTTGGAATGTTTATGAAAAGATTCTAATTGGCTATGATATGAGTTCTATTTTCTTTCATTGTATGTATTTCCTGTGATCTTTATTCCATTTACATTTTCTTTTGTTTAATTTGGAGAGTTAAAGGCCTAGAATTCATCTTATGATGCTCTTGGTTTAGCAATCTGAACTGTGTGTATTTCTTCCTAACTAATTCAAAATTCATTTTAATATGCTCTGATGTAGTTATGTGTTTTCCTTTTTCCTCTTTCGCCATGAAAATTTTAATTTAAACTCAGACTCATTGCCTCATTTATCATTTTTTCACTTGATGGTTCAAATTATTTGTTACTACATTATTCATTTCTGACTCCATAGCCCAAATGTCACCCCCATTTCTTCAACAACTTTATAAAAAACCCCAACACAAACCAAATCTAGCCACTATTTACCAAAGAAATACCTAGTGACATGACAGAGCCCTCTCTAAGTTGAGCAGGCTAGTGATTCATCTCTAAAGTAGGTTGAAATAGTTAGCCCTGTCATTTGTCTATTCAGTCGGACAAAATTTACAGAGTGATAACAATACACACATGGTGACCATATCTTTTGGGATGCCATTTTCATATCAAAACAGATCACCATAGTCTAAAGTATTTTTTGGAGTAGTGGTTATCCTCTAAAATATAAAACAAGTGGTTGAATAAAATGTTGGGTTATGATTATGAAATCATATATAAAAGGGGAAAATACAATATCGTCACTGATGCATTGTTAAGACAACATGAGGAGGACGACTCCATCTTTTCCTTATCCTTATCGGTCCCTGATTAGATTGAATAAGTACACCAATAGTTTCTAACACTCCCGACTATCTCCAGGATAATTTAGTGCCTTCGGGAGGACCCTAATCCTCCCATAGGCTACACTTGGCAGGATAATATTTTCAGATATAAGGATTTCCAGGTTCTATAGACTTCTTCCACACTCAAGCCAAGGCTCTTAAATGAGTTGTACTCATAAGCTATTGCAGGTCACTTGAGGTTCCAAACAACCTATAATTTTTCTGGGCATGTATGAAGAAGGATATCCTTCACTTTTTCACTGAATGTGAGGTGTGATAGTGTAATATGGTGAAACTATAAAGTCTTCAGGAGCCCTGCAATCCCTACCCATTCCAAATTCTATGTGGACAAACATCTCCATGGACTTTATAGTCGGCCTTCCTAAATCTAGGAACAAGTACATCATCATGGTCGTGGTTTATTTCCACTCCAAGTATTCTAATTTTTGTGCCTTACCCCACCCTTTCACAATGACACTTGTAGCACATGTTTTCCTTGATCATATTTCAATTTACATGGAATTCCCACCTCTATTGTAGTTGATTGTGACCTGACTTTCACCAGCACATGTTGGCAAGAGCTGTGTAAATTGCACAGCACCCAATTGAACCTAAGTACAACCTACCACCCCTAGTTTGACGGCCAAACATAAGTGGTCAACAAATGTTTGGAAACCTACTTACAGTTTTTTGCTTCGAACAAACAACAATAGTGGGTGTAATGGCTCCCCTTGGCATATTGGTGGTGCAATACTTCCTATCACATGACCACTAAAATGACCCCATATGAAGAAGTGTATGGCCAATGCCCACCTACATTCACTACCTATATTCCATGCACATCAAATTTCTAATATATTGATACAATGTTGGAAGGTTGAACAACCACCCTAGCAACTCTGAAGGATAACCTCCACATGGCCCAAAATCACATGAAGCAATAGGCAGACCAACATCGTTCATAAAGGGTTTTTCAAGAAGGTGATCAGGTGTTTCTCAAGCTCCAAACCTACAAACAAACATCTCTTAAAGCCGAGGGACATCACAAGTTGGCACCCAAGTTTTATGGGCCCTACCATATTATCAAGCGTATTGGTTCAGTGGCCTACAAATTGGCCCTTCCAGCTACTTCCAAAGTCCATTATGTGTTCCATGTTTCCTCTCTAAAGAAAGTGGTGGGACAAAATTGCAGGGTCCAAACCATGTTTCCGGAATTATATGAAGAAGGCTCTCATTAAGGAAATGTTGATCAAGTGGAAGGACACATCACTAGAGGATGTGACTTAGGAATCATCGACCATACTCCAACAATTTCCACACCTTTAGCATTGAGGAAAAGGCTACTTTTGAAGTGGGAGGGAATGTTAGGATCTGATCCTAACCCCTATTATGGGTCATTAGTTAGTAGGATATTTTTTCTATGTATTAAAGGCCAAAATTACTTAATAAGGCCTAATAAATAAAGGATAATAAGTCAATGTAAGAAGACCTAATAGAAGCTTTCGCTTCTATAAAGATATTCCTCTAGAAGTTTCCTTAGAAGGTAGAATTGGTATAAATAAGAGTAGCGGGTATTGGGTATTTTGCCTTTGATATTATTGTAATTGAGTTATTCTCTGTTGGATGTTTCCCCATCGAAGAGGCAAGTGAACATTGCTATCTTAATAAAGGTGATCTT
This sequence comes from Picea glauca, assembly GCA_000966675.3. NCBI lineage: Eukaryota > Viridiplantae > Streptophyta > Pinopsida > Pinales > Pinaceae > Picea > Picea glauca. The sequence continues at coordinate 14,411 of JZKD02S2401295.1, forward strand.
TCTGGTGTTATTCTGGTATTGATCTAGCTACAATCTTGTTGTTTCATTACTTCCTGCTAAATATTTATGTTCTTCATATCATATTTCATCAAGTATATTTTAGTTATCCATTTAATATTAATTCCCCTTTTTTGCAAAGAAGTGATGGGATGAGCAGTCTTAGAGAACCCTGCTATAAATCTCCTGTAGTAGCTAACTAATCCCATAAAATATCTTATTTTTGAAACATTCTTAGGTGTTTTCCATCCTCTAATGGGTTCAATATTCTTTGGATCCACTACTATACCTTCCTCTGAAATAATGTGTCCCAAATAATGAATTTGTTCTTGGTAAAAATAACAGTTGCTAATCGTGGCATATGTATGTTGTTCCCTTAGTAATTTTAACACAAACCTCAAGTAATGTTCATGATCTTCCTCGAACTTAGAATAAAAAAATATTTCATCCCAAAACACAATGACAAACTTATACAAATAATTTCTTAATATTCCATTCATTAAGCACATTAAGACAATTGGTGCATTGATCAGTACAAATGGCACCACTACAAATTTATAATGTCCATACCTAGTTCTAAAAGTTGTCTTATTGATGTCTTCTTCCATGATTCTTACCTAATGGTATCCTGATCTCAAGTCTATCTTTCAAAACATATTTTCTCCTCTTAGTTGATCAAGTAGGTCATCAATTCTGGGTAGAGGGTATTTGTTCTTCATCATGGATTTATTCAGTTGTCTAAAGTCAATGCACAACCTCAATGTTCCATCCTTATTTTTGAAAAAGAGTATTGATGCTCCCCAAGGTGAAACAGTTGGACATATGTATCCTTTCTTCAACAATTCTTTCAATTGCATTTGTAATTATTTTAATTCTAGTGTACTTATTATGTATGGTGTTTTGATAGTGGGGCAAATCCTAGTACTAAATCAATAGATAAATACATTTCCCTCTTTGGTGGGAATCATGTTATTTCTTGGAATACATATTCAAACTCTTGCAATACTAAAAACATTTCAAGGCTTGGCCCTTTTGTCTTTTCTGTCTCCTCCAAATGAGATGCATACAACTGATATCCTTTCCTAAAACCTCTATTTATTTGTAAGGATGAAATATCCCTTATATAAAAGTGTCTTGGAATTCCTTTCATAATGATATGTTTTCCTTATTCATCAAGACATGTAAAAGTCTCGTTATGACAATCCATGGCAGCATGGTGCTTTTCCAACCAATACATTCCAATTAGGATATCATAATATCCTAATGGTATGATATTTATATCAACATTAGTACTCAATCCATTCAGATTTATTGGACAACTTCTAACAACCTCATTGATCCTTATTTTGGTTCCAGTAGTTAGTTGAACAGAACTTGATTTCTCAAGCTTATTTTTCTCCAAATGTAATCTATCCACTATTTTAGGATCAATGTAACAATGAATTTCTCCCGAATCAATTAAAATAGCAATAGGCCGATTAATGATCTTACCTTCCACCTCGATCATATTGGATTGGTACTATGCTTTTTGATCTTCTAAGACTGCATATATTCTTCTCATGCCTTCTAATTTTGTAGCCTCTTGGATGTTGTGCATGGTCTTCATTTTTTCTTCTCTATGAGGAAAATCCTTTTACATGTGATCTTCTTTGCATCCCCAACATTTGATTGGTGGTATTCCCATTTTTCCCAAGGATTCTTCTCTCTTTGATTCATTCTTAGTAGATTGATATTGCTGATTTTTAATAGGACTATTTATATTGAAAGGATGTTTAAATCCCTTCCTCCTTTGATAAGATTTCTCTTTGTTCTTATCCTTCCAATATTTCTGCAAGGATTATTTTACCTTGTCTTGATCATACATGTACTTATCCTTCTTAATGGTCTCTTTCAAAGTCACAGTATCATCATATTGAATTTTCTCTTTATAGAATGATGGCATCCCACTCAAAAATATATGTATCTTTACCTTGTCATCCTTTATAAATACCACATATTTCAACTATCCCAAGAAAGTCTTTTCATATTCTTCCATGGTCATGCTTTCCCAAGATGAGTTCAAATAACTCCCGTATCTTATTGTCATAGAAATTCTATGAAATATACTCCTTCTGAAAGTGTCTCTTGAATTGCTTCGAATTGATCCTACTCTCATTAATGTGTTCAAGTTGCTTCGACTGATCCCACCACATAACAATTTCAACATGCAAATGGTATGTGCCAATTGTAGCTTCTAGGTTATATGAGTAGTTTTGCAACTGAAAACACTTACTAATTCCAAGAAATCATTCTTCAACATCATCTTCCCTTTATCTTTCACCATCAAAGCATGGTGGTTTGATTTTCCTTAGCTCTCCTTCCAAACTACTGAATTCATGTCTTCTCTTTTGGTGCCTAATAGGAGACACTTTTGGATTGCTTATGGAGTCTTCAAAAGCATAAATTTTCCTTGTTAAATAAGGAGGTGAGTGATGCCTATGATTTATACTGGAACTTCTTGAATTACTATTTCTTATGTGGTTATCTCTTCTGTCATGATATATTCCCTCTTCCTCTTGTCTTGATTATGATCCGTTCATTGCTTACCTATGCAACTGATTTAGGCTTTGCATTACATGATCATTTATTTGGTTTTTTTCTCTCATAAACCTCTCATTGTATTCTTTTTAGCTTTGCACTTATATTCTTAGGATTCTCATAGTCTCTATTAATGTTTCTTGTTCTCCTTTTCTCTTGTTCCCATTTGATTATTTCTCTGCATTACCAACACTGATATTTTGACCTTGGATTCTTTATCATGACTGAGGGCTCCCTCTCCTTCCTCCATGTCCCAAATATGAATTATTATCTTGAAATGATATGGTTATATCCCCTAATTCTTCAAAATGTGAAAGCAATCGTTTTTGTTAGAATTATGCATATCATAAAAAATTGTCAATTAATGCTACATGACATTTTTCTACTCAATTTATCAAGATTTATATCACAATTCTCCAAATTCTAAGAGTTCCAGTTTATTCTCCTATGAATTGTATTTCCAATGACTATACTCATGCCCCAATCTGATCTCTGAGCTTAAAGTTATGGCTTCCTAAAAAAAGAGAATTTCACCCCATCTGTGCATTTTCTCCATTGGTGTAATTTTATTAAAATGCCAACTTCGGTCAACTTCAAAAGAAAATATATAAGGAAATAGAGATTTTTTTTATGAGGGATAGATAATATTAATGAAAAGGAATTCATAACAACTCTAATATTTTCAATCTAATGCTCCGGTCAAAACTACAAAATTCTGGAAATGAAAACTTTGCCCCTTTTCACCCATTTTTCCAGAATTGGAATTTTTGGAAAAACTGGCTATCTCTCAATCTGTTCACTTCTGGAAAACTTTCACTAAACCAAAGTTTTTTTTTCTTAATGAGTACATAAAATGTCGAGTAAATAAATTTTCTAGTTTTGTGATCTGGGGTCACTTTTCCTCCGAAGAAAAATAGAAATCCCAAAAAAGTGGCTAGGAATGGTGGATTTTTGCCTATTTCAACATCTCCAATCCAATCCCCTTAGGATTTGTTCATTTTCTTCATGGTTATTTCTAGTTCTACTTTCCGGACTCTCTCCATGAATTTTGGCTTAGTATGTACCTCTTCCAATGATCTGAATCTAGATCTTTAAAAATCAATATTTTGCAATTTTTGACAAATCCAAGAAGAAATGGACAATGGTTGTCTTTGTCACTTTTGTATATGTCCTCTATACAAAAAAAACCTATAAGTTTCATCCCAATCTGATGTAATTTTATCTAGTTATGACCAAAATAATAAAATGGCTCCAGACTTGGTTTTGCCTATGTGCAATTTGCACCGTTGATCTCAAATTTAAAGAAATATGAATCGTTGATCTTCTTGGCCTTGAAAATATATGGATAGACCTATAGAGGCCTGTCTGAACTTGTCTTCATTGGAATATTTCCTATGAAAAAATTTAAATCGTTGGGTACAAAGATCCTCCCAAAAATCGCATCCCTAAGCATTATCAAACTCCTCCCATCAAAAACCCTCTGTTGGAACATAGATTTCCATGATCCTTTCCCCTTATCAAATCTAAGCTCCGATAACCTATCAGGCTCACTCTATTGGAATCACCCATTGGAAACCTTCCCAAACGATCCTTTCAAAGACTTTCACTCGAACGTTACGTGGCACTAACATATTCACCTACCCTTGCTAACATGTCATCTAACATGGAATGATGAAGTGGAAGATTACATGGTACTCTCCTTCAACATCATTCATCCCAAGGAAACATGCTCATTTGATAGATTAGGCAGTTAGAAATCACTCCAATCAACAACCATGATCATCTCGGTCTCAAAAATCATGCATTGGTTACCTTAGTCAGACTAACTTCATTGAAAATTGTTTTAGACGAGATCTTCTGAAAATAATTTTTCAAAAGAACATCTCTTTGATATTTGATGGCTGAGAATGGCCCTGATTGATCCAACAAATCTCATTATTTCGGGCTTCTCTTCTTTGGACCTCAACTCGTGCCCTATTTCAACACTTTTCTAAAACCTAACTTCTAATGAACAATTAGGATTGGCCCTTGATACAGTAAATGGTCCTCATTCATTTGGATTGCACCATCAGAATCAACATCATTCCTGAATACAATTCTTTTTGAAAAATTCTTCTCGAAGGCCTTTTGGGAATGCCTTGCTCTGATCTTCTGCGATTGAATGTTGATTGTGGATTCTCAAGATCGAATTAATATAGGTCGTCGATCCATGAAACTTCACAACCATCATGAACACATAGGAATTCAAACTCTAAGGCCAAATTTAACTTTTTGAATTGCAAATCGATGCCATGAATTAATTCTTCGATTACTCTAAAGCATTGAAACTCAAAATCTACTCAAAATTTGGGGACTTCACTTATGCTCCCCATTTTTACGAAATTCGTCACGGAACAAAATATGCACCACAAATTTGCTCAATTTTTACTAGATCCTAGTCCATACAATCTTAGTGTTGAACCTCGAGCTTTGATACTAATATGTAATGTACCCAACCACCCACAGGATGGCCACACTACTCAAAAAATGCACTTCAAAATTGAAATAAAATTATGATAGAATTTAATTGACAAAGTAGCATGAAGGAATCACATGCAATAATCAATATTCATGCTACAACATAAAATAAATGAACAATATGCCATGCACAACAATAATCATCAAGCATGCATATTATAATTATGAATCTCAGAGATAATAATTAATACACAACAGAAATAAACATACAAGCATAGAAACACATGAAAAAGAGTACTTGTATTTAATAAAACCAATCACCAACTCACTGCAGACAAAGGAAGTTCCACCCAACCATAGACATTGTTGTTCCAAACCGCAACAGTAGGTCACCCCTGACCCAAGGATATGAATCCACAAGGATGGGATCATGAACAATGCTCATCTTCCCAAACCAATCAACACTCAAGATATCATAGGTTTCTCAACGCACATCAATCCAAATTACACCATATATCTTCTCTCCAGCATGTACTACCCAAAGACAATGAACCCCTTTCAATGCCGCATAGTCCCTCAAGTTGTCCACTTCTTTCTGGGGCTCCAGTGCATCTGGTCAAGAATATCCATGCTGTAACTCTCGGGATTCACAACTGTGAATAAAATTTACTACATGCCAATCCATTTCAGGCACACAAGCATCAATTCATGGTTGGAATACACCAACAATTACTAGAGTAGGAAAAAAATGGCTCATTTCCCAACAATTTATTTTTATTTCCTAAGATAAGATCAAGGATGAATGAGGAATAATTCGTGAAAGAGTGAATGGAAAGAGTGAACATAATGAAGAGTATGAACCCCCAAAAAACCCAAAGTTGGGTTTTTATATTTTATTGAACATCAATAACCACATGGTCTCCTCTAATAAGCTCATGTAACCACTTCTTTCAACAAAAATAATTATGGGTAAATAAAATATAATAAAAATAATTATCCCCTTAAGCCCTCCTCTCTCCTGGAATCATATCCCCCTATAAATCTTGTCCTTGTTCATCTTGCATCCAGTGATGTATTTTATTCTTAATAATGATGAAAAAATTATTGTATTTCCTAGGAACTACAACCTCTTTTAATTATTTGGGTGCTCGAGCCTTTCATAAAATAAAATAAATACATTCTTTAATTTGGGAACTCAAAACAAGGGCATTACACATATCGGATCGTGTTGGAAAGTGTAGTGTTGAGGGATCGATGGGAACGATTACCAATGGCTTGGTGATCTCAGTGACTTGGTGAGAAATCTACACCAGATCAGGGAAAAACATTTGTGGGTGTAGAGTTAGAGGCATGGGGGATTGATAGCTTGATCCCCCTATGGTCCTGATATCCAGAGAATGCAGAACAAATCGACAAACGATATTGGATCCATATCATATTAGATTTTTTTGATTTAATCCAAGGAGAAAAAATTGATAACTGAAGTTTGATCAAGCAACTAAATGGACGACTAAGAGATTTGAGGTCGTGTTTCTTATGTTTTGGTGGACAATGATAAAATCAATGGTCGAGATCAAACCAAGGTTTAGATCGAACAACTATTGAGTGTTGAATTTGTGTTGTGTGGTCTATGAGAAGATCTGACATGAAAAAAAATGAAGGTGTTTGAGACCATCTTCAAACGAGTGTTGCAACCTCTATAATGTGGTGAGTACCTGCACAAGAGATATATCTAGCAGAAGAAGAAACACAACTTGAAAAATAGAGAATATGAGAGAAAAATTGGAGAGAAAAGAATGAGAAAATGTATTAACCATATTCCACACTCAAAAGGTGAATAATTTACAATAGATATAGGGTACATGAGTAACTAATACACCATAATAGTGATCTAGATAGATTTAGAAACTTACTGACAGACACTAGAGTGAAATGCCACCTAGTCGTAATTAATTGATCCATGGAATCATCGGTTAATTAAGTCACACATGTGGAAGTGAGAGAAACACATGCAATAGTTGGTTACAAAACTGACATTTCCGTTCATGAGTGAATTCTACTAGTCTAATTGAGTGTAAATGAGTGTAACTAACTTTGAGCCAAAGAGGAGTGCCCTATATTGTACATAAATATTCTCTAGAGAGAATATTCTCATCTAAGGAATCATTCTCAACATTGGACTATCAAACTTAGGAAAATAATTCTAGGTAAGTGTGTAATATCTCCAACACCCTCTCTAAACACTACTAGGGTGTACATGATGAATGGGTCCCGACAACATAGGTCATGTTAGGTACCCATTGTATAATACATATAATAATGAGACACTCAAAAAATGAGGAAAGACGAAAAATCTCATGGGAAAACCCCCCCTCAAGGTACAATGCATAATAAAAAACAAAAAAATGAGAAGGAACAAAAAGTAGTTGCTAACCAATTGTGTCCTTCACTCCATGAAGACCTCACAACTATGCAAGTTTGTGCTCATTGAATATTTTGTTGAATATGTAGATGTCTACACAAATACGATGAAGTATATGCACCAGTGATATGTCCACACATATCCACTTTCTCTTTTTAATGAAGAATATCCAAATGAAATTTGGATGAAACTTTGAAAATCATACAGCCGTTTCTGGAAAAATGTTGAAATTTCTCTTATTTTAAAATGCTCATAAATTCACTTCCTGGACTCTACTTCGAACAATGTTTTTATTTAAATTGGGTATTTTTCCGAGAAGAATTCAAATATCCAATTTATTTCTATACATTATACTCATAAAATGTCACAATTGAATCTGATGTGTGCAAACCCCTTTTTGGATCCTGAGATACATGCATGGCGCATGCATGTGGCTCCTGAGATGCATGCACTACGCATGAAAAAGTGTCTAGATGTGAATCTTGAGATGCATGCATAATATATTCTACATGAAATCCATAAAAAAAAATATGAAATGGAGTAGACATCATCTGCAATTAATGGAACAAAAAATTGTGTAGATACATGTGTAGAAGACCCTTAAAAATAAGAGGTTTGATATTCTGATGGATTCTCTTCTAGATCTATATTTTCAATCTCTTTCATGAAATATTCAAAGTATTCTTTATTCCCAAATAAAACTTATAATCTGGTCCATAGTTCATTTGGAGTTCAATCTCATGATTCATCATATACTTGGTGGGGAATTTCATGAGAAATAGACCAGAAGATAGATCCTATGGCCATATCTTGTCTATTGAGAAAGTTATTTTTATCATCGATGGAATCAGGCTCTACTTCCATTTCCATGGTTATTTGGTATAATCCTCTACTTCTGAGAAGAAGTATAATCTTTGACTTCCACTCCAAATATTTATATGGCGTTAGAACTGCATATGATGTAAATTCCATTATTCCCGCATTATTCAATCTTCAATACCTGCAAATAAAGTGTTGGTGTTCCTTTTTCCTATATTCTTGTGGGATTTGATACCATGTATAATCTGGTGAGTACCTGTATAAGAGATATAGCTAGTAGAAGAATGAAAACAACTTGCAAAATAGAGAAGACAAGAGAAAAATTGGAGATAAAAGAATGAGAAAATGTATTAACGATATTCCACACCCAAACGGTGAATAATTTACAATAGATATAGCTACATGAGTAAATAATATGCCATGGTAGTTATCTAGAGAGATATAGACACTTACCGATAGACACTGGATTGAACTGCCACCTAGTCCTAGTTAATTGATTCATACAATCATCAGTTAATTGAGTCACACGTGTGGAAGTGAGAGAAACACATGCAATAGTTGGTTATAAAACAAAAGTTTCCATGCATGAGTGACTTCCACTAGTCTAACTGAGTGTAACTGAATCTGAAATGAATAGGATCACCCTATATTGTAGGGAAATATTCTCAATAGAGAATAATCTCATATAAGGAAGCATTCTCAACAATGGACCATCAAACTTAGGAAAATAATTCTAAGTGAGTGTATAATATCTCCAACACAACCAAGATTTGAGGAATATCGAAAGGAATATGGAGCTGACCTGTTTAAGCACTATTTATTTTGATATGTGGAAAAATGTTTGAGTGTATGGGCTCTATTATCACTCCAAGAGTCTTTCCCTGACTATAAAGGGAACAAGCTTGGTAACTTAATCAAATGTTTAAATAAGGGTATAAATTGGATCAAGTTGAATAAATTGCTCATAAAATCACTCCCGCAGACACACATGAACATACTCAAAAAAAAAAGGCTTTCTACTACACTGTTCAGATAGTTTTAAAGGATATGATAGATGGAGAATGCTTGAAATACTAGTAGAATCATACAAACAACACTTCTGTATGAATGAATGGCCATCACAAGAAAAGACATGTAAATGTTTGTCTACCAATGCAAAGATAAGAATGATAGTTATCTATCATTGATTAGGCATAGATAAATGGATATAATTCATCCACAAGCATAGAATATGAATAAAAATGAAAGTCTGAACAACATAATGAAAGAATCTTATATTCTGATATATACTCAAAAGTATTTGTTTACAAAGAGTCTAGAAAAATCCTCAAAGTTGAACCTCTTCAATCACCAGGACTGAAAACCCCCCCTGTCATTACAATCTCATGAAATTTAAATATGTCTACAATAATCAATCTCAAGTAAAAAAAATTACAAATTTATAGGAAGAAATATTCTAAAAATAGAAAAAAGAAAGATAGCTTGAAAAGGCTCGACACTTGAGAGAATAGGTGTTGAATTGTTGGATGCTTCATGTATGACCATTGTACACTAAATATGCATTTGAATGCCACATAATCTAGAACTGTCCCTTTGACTACTTAACTGTATTCCAGGTATCCATGAAAAGTTGCCTCGAAATCTAGAAGTGATAAAAATAATACCCTGAAATTCTGATGGGTACTTTGCCACTTGTATATTGGATGAAACAAAATGACTCAATATGATATTTAAAAAAATTGGTCAATTGATTCAGAGAACCTGTCCTTCAATCTTGATGTAGCTCACATACCTTGCCATTTGTCTTGAATAGTTTCAAGCTACTAGTTGTGCTTAATATTTTTCCACATAAGATGTGGATCTCAATGATTTATTGGTGCTCCAATTTAATACTGCTAGTCTTTCCCCTAGGATCTCAAATCAATCTTCTTGCTTATTGGAAAAATGACAGGTCAAGAAGATTTCCAACCTCCTTACTAATGTACCCTACAAGAAGTGCATGTGCAAGATAACATTCATTGTCAATGACACAATTTACAATACCGATTGCAAGAAAGACTCCAACAATCATATGAGTATCATTGTTACTAAAGTACTTGTCTATTTGTGTAAGGCCAGCATTGATATCCCAAAGAAGAATCAAACTCAAACTTACAACAACATTTGGCACTTGTATCCTTGGACTGCTTTTAACTTCTCAATATGAATTCTGAAATCCTTTGAGAATCTATGTTTATGGAATGGATGACTTGCCTCTGTGTGTTAGAGTATGAGAAAATTTGGAGTTCGGAACAATTATCATCTGCATAATGGATGTCAAGAACAATGAGGCACAATGACTCCAGAGCAGAAAGATCAAGTTGCACGATGCTATCCTCTGATTTGTAGCATTCATATGCGCCACCATTGACCTCAATAGGGGTATCCACAAGTCGGTATTTAACAACACCATCACTTAAGGGTTTAATGTCTATAAACACAGACTCATTTGCATCATCATGTACAGATGAAATTTATGGGTTTTCATCTCATGAGTCCATGGGAAATGTTCCCCATCATATGAGTTGTTGCTATGGTCAGAATCAAAATAACATCCTTGATAGGAAGAGTTCACTGGTTCCACATTTATTGCATCACCATAAGAAATGAACATTAAATTTCTCAACTCTGAATAGTTGTGACCACAGTTCCCACAAGGTCATGATGTATACAAAGTTTGGATGAAATTGTTGTGCTCAGAACATTAGACTGTGGATGCATTTGAATTGCTTTGAAATGAAGCACCGACTTTTAAGAACTGATATTCCCCATACTCCATATCATTGTATCCATAGATTGGTTGATCTGATCTGCAAACATCCTCTGATTTGTTTAGCCTCTTCATCATAGGCCCTGGCAGCCTCCTCCACCGTGTTAAACATTCTAAGCCAAACTCTAACACCCTTTCTGGGATCTCGAATCTTCGCAACCCACTTTCCCTAATGCCTTCACCTCCCTCTGTCTTGAAAAATCCCGCAATGAAATTACAAAAACCGACTTGTTGAAGATCGAACTCATACCTAGTAGTTGGGTTGTCATGCAAGTCTTTGACACCTGTGACTTAGCATCTGATAACTCAATTGGGCACCTGGAAGCCTGTATATTTTTTAAAAACAATTCATGGGAAATATCCCACATTCCTCAGGAATTTGGATGTTGTGGCATTTATATGCATTATTGCTCCCTTGGTATAATCGATGAGATATAAAAATTGCCTTTTAGGCTCGGCGCTTGTGCTAAGCTTGCGTTGGTATGTTGCATGGCTTATGTGTTGGTTTATATGAAGACTCAACAAATGTATTGGTTTGGTGTATTGACTTGTGGCTTGGATTTGGTATGTGTTGGTTTAGACTTAGGACTTAGGTCACTTATGCACACACAATTTTTTTTTGGTAAAAATACAAATAACTCTTATTGGTAAAAAAGGAAAAGGTAAATGAACTAATTTTAAAAAATATTTTTTTTAATTATGAACATAAGAAAATTAGAAAAGTGAAGATTTAAGGAAACTAATGAAAATATTATTTTTGGTTATGCAGGTTAAGAGGCGAGGGTCACGAGCTATCTAGTTAAAATTGATAATAGGCACTCATGAGACTCGATGAATATTTATAAAAACCTATAACATAGGAAAATGATCAAAGGGATTCAACAATGCAAGCATGAATTTGCTAAAGACGCTTTAACAATTTGATGAAAAATCTAGGTGCTAACATCTGGATCCAACTGGGATGGAGACCTCCCTGCGAGGTTCCAAGAACTTAGCAAACTGTGTGCCTTTACCATTGGGATATGGAGTCATCTTTCCTGTGTAACTGATCCCCTGAAAACTTTCAAGATATGATATTCACTTCTATCATACCCTGATCTACTGAGAGGAACTTTTCTTTTTCATTGAAAACTAAAAACCTTCATCCTACAAACCAATTGAAAAATGAAAACAAAATGCTCAAAACTGAGCTTATTCTACTTCCTACTCCTACTTCTAACAAAATCTGCAATTTGGTCAAGTAAAAGAAAACTTCCATAGAAACCATTCAAGTAGTTTCAAGCCCGAGATGATCTCATCTATGCCATTGATCAATAGATGATGTCTGAAATGTAACAACAGTGATAAAAACTCCTGCAGGAAACAATACTCACCCAGAAGTGTTAGTGAGTAATTTGATATTTTCAAGTGATCTGAAACATAAGACTCCATCAAGGCTGCAAATGGATCTTTAAAACTGAAATCAGAAACATGTTGATCCATGAAAGACTCATCCATGAATACTTTTTTGTTGGAAGACAGATGAACCTCTAACTCTCTTGTTATCAGATCTTGATCATTCGTAACAACAACCCTCTCTTCAGAATGATTCTCATAAGATGATGATGAAACAAGGTTTAAAGCATATTGATCATTATCAGCTAGAAACATGTAATTGTCTATGCAATCATCAACTATCTCATCCTCAAAATTGTCTAAAAAATGCTCATGAAAATGACATGCATACCCATTGATAGAAAAATCTTCAAGCGGTGAAGAATTTAGATCTGAATATGAAATAAAATTATATCCTTGTTGTTATTCCAAATTTGCTTCATATTCATTGTCTTCTTGCTCAAAATCTAAAACATACTGACATTCTACTTGCTCATGTGCATACAGATTTTTAAAATAAAACTACTCTCGGATCCTCCATGAAGCACATATGTTCTCCTCAACTTCTTATGCATCCTCAAACATTTGTCTTAAAGATGATGATTTCCTTTCTAACAAGAGAAGGAAAAGATCTGAATTCTAATCCATAACATAGTATACCATGGAAACAGTATCTGTAGGCCGGATTTCCAAAGGTATGTCATGATAAAAGTTGTAGAACCTTTTGTTGAAGATGGACAAGAGTTCATCTTCCCCTCTCTTCAAAGCATGAAAATCAACGAGGTACAAATAAAAATATTTTTTCTCGCCCCAATGCTTCGAAAAATCATTTGACAACTTGATCCAAGAGCCAATAGAAACAACTCTCAAATCCTTAAACCATATTGCAACATATTTGAAAAAAGTTTTGGAAAACAATCTCATTGTAACATCATCATGAACTATTTCAAACTGATCAACAAAGTTTTCAAAGGCCTTGAAATGTCTCTCATCTGTGACATGATCCTCTCCAAAAAAACGAGGAATATATTCAAAGAAATCCAAAGGATAAGGGTTAAGGTGATATGGTATCCTTAAAGGCTTGAACATCTTCATTATGATTCTAGTTTTAAAAAAACTGGGTTGATCATGAGGATTAACAAGTTGATTGGAATGATCAATAATAAAAGAAGAAGTTGATGATACATGGATAGGTTTTGAAACATCTCCAATATCCTCGAGGTTACATGGCTGATCAAATTCAAAAGAGATTTGAATAAAATTATCATCGTTATGAACTGGCTGAGGTAATGATACTGAATCGACATCTACAATACAAGAAGTATGCAAATGTTCTTCTTCTAAATATGGATATTTAAAATAAGGATGATGATTATACAAATATACAAAACATAAGATGATTCTCTTAATGTGTGAAGGGAAAAGCATAAATGAGTTAATAAAGAACAACAATAGTTCATGAAGAAGGGTCATAAACTGATACCTAGTTTTACATTTCTACCCGTTCATCATTTTGTCAACCTGATCCTCCCCAGCAGAGTCTTTGATTGTGGAGTCATCGGGAAGATTTCTATAGTCAATTTTGTTTCCATCCTTTTTCTTCCATCAAAAGCAGGATCTGTGTCATTCTTCTAGGGAAACTAGCTCACTTTCGTTCCCTGACAATGGCGCCAATTTGTTATCACTCCAAGAGTCTTTCCCTGACTGTAAAGGGAACTATATTGGTAACTTAATCAAATGTTTAAATAAGGGTATAAATTGGATCAAGTTGAATAATTTTCTCATAAACTCACTCTCTCAGACACATATGAAAATACTCAGACAAGCAAGGTTTTCTACTACATTGTTCAGATAGTTTTAAAGGATATGATAGATGGAGAATTCTTGAAATACTAGTAGAATCATACAAACAATAGTTCTGTATGAATTACTGGCCATCACATGAAAAGACCTGTAAATATTTTTCTACCAATGCAGAGATAATAATGACAATTATTTATAACTGATTAGACATAGATAAATGAATATAATTCATCCACAAGCATAGAATAAGAAGAAAAATGAAAGTTTGAACAACATAATGAAAGAATCTTATATTCTGATATATACTCAAAAGTATATGTT
>JZKD02S2401339.1:0-18647 GCA_000966675.3 Picea glauca
TCATCAGTTGCAACAGTATTTTTCCAACCATATGAGAGTACCACAGTTCCACTTTCATACTTCCTCTTTTCCATGATTCATCAACAGTAGTTCAGATTCCTCCACTTCACATTCTCTGATCCAGCAGTTACAACAGTCGCAGCTACAACATCAGTCACCTTTCACATGATCTTGCAACAGTGACATCTTTCGTGCTCCAGCAGCTACATCAGCCATATTTCTATTGCATACTTCATCAACATTTTGGGTAAGTGGAGGTATGTTATTTTCTAAACTTTAATCATGTAATTCCTTAACTACTAGTAATGAATAATTTGGAAAAATCCCTCACCATGCTCCCTTTCCTTTTCACTTCTATGACTCATGCCACGTTGCATGAGGACATGCAACCAATTCAATTGGGGGGGGGAACTATATTTTTTATCATCACTCCATTTTTCCACTACCATCATTCCATTTTTCGTCTCACTTACCATTTACCAACATTTTTTTATTCTGACAATACTTTGTTGCACTTTGCTTCATAAGCATTGATATACATATTGGCATGATTCACAAATATGCAAAAGGGATTTATTATACTCACTGATGTTTCCTTATGCACATCGATAGCTTATTTTTTTCCAACAAGTAAATGGGTAAATTATTATCATAACAACAAGAGAGAAAATAACGAAATGAATGTTGTTTACACAAGAACCAACTTTCTTTATATTCATGGTTGTCACACAAGAACCAACCATAATAAAAGGTCAGTTGTTACTCATGAAAATCCCATCTGGGAAATATTCATTATCATCACTCAAAGCCAAAACTCAAATGCCAAAATTTCTTGAGAATATCCATGGGATATCTCCTTGAGACTTTCGATGATCAATGACAGTCTCCACGGTTCATGCATAATGAGATGTTACCATTAAAGCTTACTAATTGCATATTTAGAGAAAAGTGAGAAGGTGGCAGTGATGACGAAGAGAGATTAAGGATTAGAGATTTCATGAAGCTACCAACCAGATGACGCGCGAAAGAGATTGCATGATGCTTGAAATGTACACTTGGAAAGGATAACACAACCCTATGAAAATCTTGGTTTAATTCGTATTAATGATAAATTTTCTCCAGCCTTTTGGACATTAAGGACAATCTTAATGGTTCCTGGACAATGAGCTATTAGAATTAAATATTAATAATTGAATATCTAGAAACAAGTCTAAAGGTGGGAGGGATGGTGAAGAGAAATTAAGCATTGCACATTTCATCGACCTACCAATCCATGAAAGAGATTCCAAGAAATGGCCAAGTATGAAAAGTGGTATGTCGGGCTTCAAAATAGGGTCACAAGTTATACTCAGGAGACGTGAAGGGCCGATTGTCAAATTGTATGTCTCCAAACTTTTGACTGCAAAATGTGTAACATGGAATAGAGCAGAATTATGGATTTCAATGGTGAATTTGTATATTGCAAAATTGTGGGTGTTGTTTGCAGGTTGCAGAACAATGGAAGTACAATGTTGAGGAAGCCTCGCCAGGAACCGACGATGGAAATAGTGACCAAGTATGAAATGGGTAATAGATTGGTCGAACTCATGATATAAAAGCATGAGACATACTTAGTACAAGGCATATTGACGGGCTTGAAAATAGGGCCACAAGTTCTACTCAGGAGACGTGAGGGCTTGATTGTCAAATTGTATGTATCCTAGCTTTTGATTGCAAAATGTGTAAACAAAACATGGGACAATGATGGACTTCGACGGTCAATTTGTATTTTGCAGAACTTCAGGTTTTGTATATAAAATTATGAGACATTCAGAAAAATGACTAAGTAACCCAAAAGGGAAAGTAAATGAGAAAAAGAAAGGGGAATTTGGTTGTCAATTTGTAGATCGAGGAAGTATGGGTGTTGTTTGCAGGCAAGGGAACAGTGAAAACTCAAAGTTCAACCCGCCTACCCAGGAACCCGTGATCCAAAATGTTTGTTGAATATGGAACGATGAAGCGGTCAGTTGAACTTGTGATATAAAAGTATCAGTGGAAATGTGAACACGTGAATCCGCCAACCTGCGCACCTAGACATTTTTCGAAAAATGACTAAGTAACCAGAAAGGGAAAGAAGAGGGGAAAAAGAAAGGGGATGGAAATTTTCAGAAGCGGGAATTGGTGTAAGAAATCCCCATTGATGATCTTAACAATAACAATGAAGTGCATTAAACAATTGAACATGCTCTTCAATCAAGGAATAGATAAAGCGATCCATGCTTATAGTTTCCAGGATGTGTTTGCATAAGAGAAGCATCGAAAATACATAGGAAAATCAATTTTGGGATGTTTAAGTAAAATTATTGTATTGTCAACATCACCATAAGTATAACAATGAAAAATTTGAATTTTAAGACGAATTTGAATTTTGAGACAAATTTTAATTTTAATTTTCTGTGGTTGATATGATAGTTCCATTAGACTTCACATAATATATATCCTTTTATTTCAAAATATTCCTGAAGATGGATTTTTCTAAGTTCATCGATCAAGTAAAAGTGATAAAACGAGCCACATACTACATTTGTGTTAGAGAGATTATATTAAAAGTCAAAGCAGGTCCTGTATATTCTTTAATATCATAGAAAAACTGCCAAAATCCTAAATGGATCATTAATTTTACAGAATGAATCATACAACCAAGAGCCAAGTAAACACCAAATGTATTGAAAGTTGAGGCACAAGGAAGCGCATGAACACATAAGGCACCAAGTGATATCCCACAAGGGTCCATAGAGTAGTATGCATCGACCTATGCATCAAACAATTTGCTATAAAAAAACACACGTGGCATTGGTTTTCTCTTACATGTGGTATATGTTCCCATGAGAAAATAACGGGTCCCATGAGATATGAACAAAAGTATTCCAAACACAGGACAACACAAAGCCAGCGGAGATTCGACATTGTATCCCAACTATAACCAAACCCCCAAATGGGGAACAAGAAACTTTTCGATTACTATTTTACCATGAAGCAAGATCACTATGGAAATTTTCTTCTTGTAATGTACCCCCTCGTTATGCTGACAAACCTCTCATAACAAGTGCAATTTTTTTTTTTTGTGTGTGCACGTGTACAAGGGTAACAAGACATTATACTCTACACCGCCACATGACGACAAATCATGACACAAACAACTGCAATATCAACATAAAGATCTAAGATGCACATCCACAACTGTCAGTAAAGAACAACAATCAACCGACAAATAAAAGACTGGCTACCCATCCGTCCTACCCTTCAATGGTTAGGACCTCCAAGACACATAAGCAATGCTCAAGCCCAGGTTCCCATCGATTTTAACCATTTAAGGTCTCAGGGATGGTGACTGTTCTGAGGAACATGGAGGTGTCTACGTTCCGCCCGACACAACAGACCAAGCACACAAAAGTTTACGACCCAGTATAACATCAATTAAACAAAGGACTACAATCCACATTAGTCTGAAGGCCATTCCATCATGCAACTTTAGATCATAATTTGTCACCAAGGTACCCTCTAAATTAACATTCAAGGACCTTATTGTGCAAGTCTGATCTTGACTGGTTAAACATTTAACCCAATAATTAATCCTAATTTTAATAAAAAATAATGAATAGTTAAAAATTATCATTTAAAGCGAAATTTAATCATTTAGTTTATAACTATAATTCAATAAATAACACAACATTCTAAAATCATTAAACTCATTCAATGTAAGAGTTCACATGATCCTTCACTCAAGATCTAAGTTTATAATTTGATATACAATAATTATGAACCAACAATTGACTCAACAATGCATTGATCATAATCCATAATTGATGCAATATTCAAAATCCTTTTAATGCAAGCGTATAAATTTAACATTTACATTAACTCAAAGATCTAAATTATAAATCAATAGCCAGTAATTAATTAGCGCAACGATCCCAAAATAATGTAATTTCCATTAATTGCAAATTCCCAATTACTAAATCATAATAACTCAATGTGCTTAATTCAAGAACATTACATTATATATGTTTATTAGTAACCATAAAAATTATAATAATACACCAAAAATAATAGAAATATTACATTTATCACACTTACCTTGCAATAAGATAACCATCACATTACATCTTATATGGTTTTATTAATAAGGAAACTACAATCTCATTACCGTAACGATAACTTCATTACATTCTATTTATAAAAACCTTGCAAATAAGGCAACTATTTTCACCATCGTGGCCAGCCATTAATTATTAAGCTAAACATTTACCCACATAATGTAAGATGTTGATACATAATAACCAAGGCACAAATAAACCGCCACATGTCATCTAATTCTAACCTAATCCAAACTCAATCTACTAGTTATTAATAGTAACAAACCTTAACTAAATTTATGCAGAACGCTATTATTAAACTTTTGAAGAACAATAAATTTAGCATGGCATCTAGCCGCAATAACCGACTATAAAAGGCAAGTTGTCACTAAATTTAAGGAGGTCTGCAGGGAAAATACAAGGTCCTTGAAGCAAGGTGAAGTCCAAGTTGTTGGTTGGTTGGTTGTACAGGGAAGACTCAGATAAACACATCACTTGAAGGTTGTCCACTGACTAAGGCACTATCAACGTTGGTGCCCATCCATATTTTCCACCATACTCAGCAAGATGATCATACTAGCTTATAATTAAGACGAAGGTCGTTCAGAAGTGGTGCATAACGCGTATCCAATGGTAGTCACCATCGTTCACGCATGCACACAAGACGAAAACACAGGAAAAAGGAAAAAGAGTCAGAACAAGGATTAATAATGGTTATTCGAGCATCTAGAAAGTCGTGGTCAAGGACTATACAACAATCTAAAAGGGTTCCAATTCAACAGGCTTGTTGGAGCTTCTCTTATCAAGCAGGTGGATGTGACCCTCCATTTATGTGCACATGGAGAAATTCACACCAACCCAGAAACTCCGCGCGAGTCCATAGGTCCTGGATACCTTGCGCTTCTCACGAGTCTCAGGGTCAAGTTAACCTGTTATAAGACGAGGATCCCTGCCTTTATAACTCCATTTTGAAATTTAAGGGTTGAAACAGTTTGTTAAATTGTTCTAAATATCAGCCATTCTCTGAATAATAAATTGTTATACAGTACATAAAAATCGTTGTCCAATCTATTTATGAATATGCAGTGAAGAAATAAATATCAATTGTTGGCATGCCAAATTTGGGGTCTCTCAAGAACATTGTTGGTCATTTAATTGTTGTCTCTTATTAGTCCTAGTTCTAGCCATGGTCTGGATGTTCATTATGCTGGGAATTTTGTGTAACATGGCAGAAAAAAAAATAAATGACCAGAAATAAAACTGCGGTCAACACGTGAAACACAACCCAATCAAAAGACGTAGCGATAGGATGCTAACAAGTCACATGGAAGAGGCGCAGAGACAATCAATTAATCGCAGAGGATAATTTCCATGCGTGCATAAAAACTCAGTCAAGAAGGTAATGAAACAGGAAGGAGGTAATGCAACACCAAGTTGGTTCATCTAGAAAATATATAACAAGCAACGATAAACTTATCCAGCGATTGAAGGTAGAATTAAAGAACTTTTCCATCATTAAAATTTCAAGGTCATGAGACTAGACAATCAACTACCTACTCAAAACACATGCAGATCCAAATCATACATCCTACAACATTCTATCAATCAACCGAAATGCGTACCATTGCCTATTTGCTTGCTCCGAGTGTCGTCCGCGCGCTCCGTTCTGCTCCTGCTCGCCGACCGTCGAGACCTCACCGGTACCTCCCAGCCAATGCTAGAGGTACTCTGCTTCCCCCTTATCCCCCCGAGATGCAAAGGGGCCACACACTATCCATATGGTACGTATAGCTCCCAACTTGCCTCGCAAGGTCGATCTACCACTCCTATCCGAGCTGGGAAATCCCAACTACCCACAAGTAAATCAGTCAAGTCACTATTCTGACAGTGTAACGTTACGCTAACAGTTGATCCCCCTTCTTCCTCCTCCTTCCTCTCTTTTATAGAGTTTTAGAACTTCCAATCTTTCCCTAATCTCATTTAATTTATGTTTTAAATAAAAATCTTCTAAAAATTCTCCATTGTACAAGTGTCATTCATCCCCCACATTCCTCCAATAATTATTTTCTTTAATTTATTAAATTGTCTTATTTCCCTCACCCACCAAGAGTTACTCCTAAATTTACTCCTAGGTGTCCCTAGATTCCCTTATAGGTTTTAAATACTTTCCCTAAAATGAAGTTTCTAATTTAGTTCAATTTAGAAGGTTCTTAATTGCAGATTATTTACTAAGTTGACCTCGCTTTTTATCATAAGTTCCCCTCTTCCCCTTATTGTGTTACCTCCATTCCCTAGTTTCCTAAATTTTATAAGTTCCCTCTTTCCCCTTTTTATTAGAGCTAAAAACGACAGTTGCAATTTAACCCCTTTTCCCTTTTATTTTTAATTCAACATCTTTTAAAACTATCAGAAGTTAAAAATAATTAATTTCTTCTTTATATATATATTTTTTTATCCACTGATTTTATTTAATTTCTTACTCTCTTCATTTTACCCTAAAATTTATGAAGACCAAATTATTACGTAAGGGGTTTTCATTTTAAATTTTATTATTATAATTATATATATATATTTTCTCAAGGGTAGACAAAACCTTACCCCTAGCGAAGTTTTTAGACTTAGGACTTAGATTCTGAACTAGGCGACATTTAATTAGGGGAGTTGTTTTAAATTTTCTTAAAGTGTTTATTGTCTTTGGGTAATCTAGGTTCATTCCTTTATCATCATCAATGCGACGTGCCCTTCAGGATGCACTACGTGCTCCAAGGGTGCCACTCACCTCTTTTGTTTCTTTTGTGTGACGTGCCCTTTAGGACGCACCACGTGCTCCAATTGTGCCACTCTCCCTTTTGTTTTTTTTTCGCGATGTGCCTTTCAAGATGCACCGTGTTCTCCAAGGGTGCCACTCACTTCTTGACTAATTGGTAGACATCAATAACCCCTGGAGTCAAGACTCTTCTAGGTGAACTTGTGGGAGACTAAGGGCTTCTAAGGAATAAGGCCCCTTCCCTATTGCGTGCCCCTTAGAATCATCGTGAGCGACTGTCGCAGTCTGCCCTCATGGCATCGTGGGTCATCTCGAACTAGGTAATCGTTAACCTACAATTCGAGCCACGACGAGAATGCTAGTAGGCTATGGCAGGGCTACTATCCACACCTCTCCCTCAACCTCTCTGGTAGTCGTGTGTGGCCCCTTTACTCCATATGTGAGTCTGGTCGGCAAGCTATCGTCATCTTGCATCATCAACAATCATGTCAGATATGTCCACATCATATCATCTAATCAAATGTACTAAAATCAAAGTAAATCAATCAAACCCCAACAACACACTCCCTGACTGGATCCAAAGTCCAAGGGTTTCTTTGATGCCTCTGCATCCTCAAGGTCCAAAACCCTGCACACTCAGTAAAACCAAGTCAATAGCACCTGTCTATGTCAATGCAGAAAAACATCATGTCATATATCATAATGCATCATAATCAAGGAAAAATGTTTTAATATCATAATAGTCCAGATCACTTGCGAGCAAGTGTCCTCAAAGAATAAGTTTTCTTGGTGCGCCAGAGAGGTATGTTACATACACCCCCTCTTTGTCTAAAATTCATCCCGAAGTTTCATAATATAAATGTTGAAATAAGTGTATCACAGTATCATAAGTCAATCTATGAAACAAAAATGTAAATTGTTGGTGCATATCATATGCGTCCTCCCCGATCGTCGAGTGCAGACTATAATTGTCCCACTGGACCTTGACCTGATCTACCGTTCAATGTTGTAACTGTCGAATGTGGTGATATAATATGCGGACCATATCAACCGTGAGTTCTCCCTCATCCGATACTTGCAAGGAACTCATGTCAATCACATGTGTAGGATCACTAATATAATGTCTCAAAACAAAAACATGAAAACCATCGTGCATACGCCTC
Organism: Picea glauca; assembly: GCA_000966675.3. Classification (NCBI taxonomy): domain Eukaryota; kingdom Viridiplantae; phylum Streptophyta; class Pinopsida; order Pinales; family Pinaceae; genus Picea; species Picea glauca. The sequence continues at coordinate 8,046 of JZKD02S2401339.1, forward strand.
AAGGAATCAGGCAAGGCTAGTTGATAGGCCACGGGCCCCTTTCTCTCCACAATCTCGAAAGGTCCCACGAACCTAGGAGAGAGTTTAGTTCCCTTCCCAAACTTGATCAAACTCTTAAGCGATTTAACCCATAAGAAGACTCGTTCATCGACCTCGTAAATATGATCGACTCAGTGTGCATCGACATAACTCTTCTATCGATCCTGTGCTTCTTTAATCCTTTGTATTATGGTTTTCATTTTCTCTTCCATATCTTGGATCGCTTTTGGTCCCACCAGGACCCTATCCTCAAGCTGATCCCAACTGAAGGGCGTCCGACATGGTCACCCGTAAAGAAACTCGAAAGGCACCATCTGAATGGTGCTCTGGTAACTATTGTTGTGAGCGAACTCTACTAGTGGGAAGAATTCTACCCAACGCTTTTGTTGGTCCATTACGTACATGCACAACATGTCCTCCAAGGTCTGGTTCTGTGGTTTGTTAGGTCCGTCAGTCTCTGGGTGATACGCAATACTAAAGTTAAGTTGAGTTCCCAAGGCCTCTTGGAAACTCGTCCAAAATCGTCCAGTAAACACCAATCCTCGATCGGATATAATATTTTTAGGCACGCCATGCAGCCTCACAATCTCACTGATGAAAAATCTAGCTATGTTAGGTGCCTGATACGTCGTACGCATAGGAATAAAGTGAGCAATCTTCATCAGAGTGTCTACTACTACAAAAATCGAGTCATGTCTCCTTGATGTTAGTGGCAATCCAACAATAAAATCCATCGAAATAACTTCCCATTTCGATTCCAAAATAGCGTGCGGTTGTAGTAATCCCACTGGGTGTCTATGTTCAGCCTTTACCTGCTGACATTTGAGGCATCTGACCACATAGCTGACTATGTCTTCCTTCATTCCCTTCCAAAAGAATAAGGGCTTAAGGTCTTCCCTCATCTTCGTGACTCCTGGGTGAGCCATGTAAACTGCTCTATGAGCCTCTCTCAGGATCCACATCCTCAACTCATCGTTTGGCGGTATGTAAATCCAACCTTTAAACCTCAATAACCCATCACTATCAAATGAAAATCCCTCATATCGTGGTACCATCATTGTGTTTTGTCTGATAAAACCCTTGACCTCTTTGTACCAGTCATCATCACGCTGTAAAGTGAGAATCTTCTCACGTAGATTCGTCTGAAGAGGCAACACCGAGAAGATGCATGGTCTCTGACTCAAAGCATCTGCCACTCGGTTCACTGTTCTCTTTATGTAATAAATCTTAAAGTCGTACTCGCTAAGAAATTCTGACCAACGCCGTTGTCAGGCGTTCAGGTCGCTTTGCATAAAAATGTGTTGTAGTCCACAATGATCAGTCTTTAGTTCAAATTTTCGTCCAACAAGGTAGTGTCTCCAAACCTTCAAGGCATATACAATTGATAATAACTCCAAATCATGCGTCACGTAGTTCTCCTCGTGCCTTCTCAGTTTCCTTGAAATGTGAGAAATCACTCGTCCATCTTGCATCAAGACTCCGCCTAAACCTTCCTTGGATGCATCAGTGCATACCAAGAAGTATGCATCCATGTTAGGGACCTTTAGTATTGGTGTTGTCATCAACAACTCATTAAGCCTCCGAAATTCTTTCGTGCATTTCTCGGTCCAAACAAACTTCTTGTTTTTCTTCTGCAATTCTGTGATCAGATTTTCTATCTTTGAAAATCAATCGACAAACCGTCGATAGTATCCTGCTAAACCCATAAAGCTACGCACTTCCATGACATTTGTCGACGCAGGCCATTCCTTAATAGCCTTGACCTTGGCTGGATCCACGGAAATACCTTCGCCAGAGATGACATGCCCTAAATAGTGAATCCTCGATTGATAAAAAGAGAATTTAGACAATTTCCCATACAATTTGTGCTCTCGCAGACACTGTAGTACCAAGCGCAAGTGCTCATCATTCTCCTTTGTCGTACGAGAGTAAATCAAAATATCGTCAATGAATACTTGGACGAACTTGTCCAAGTATTCACGGAACACCCCATTCATCAAACTCATAAATACCCCTGGGGCGTTTGTCAGTCCAAACGGTAAAACAGTAAACTTGTAATGTCCAAATATCATCTTAAAGGATGTATTAGGGACATCATCCTCCTTGATCCATAACTGATGACACCCTGATCGCAAATCGATCTTGGAGAACATTGTTTCACCCTTCATTTGATCGAACAAATCATCAATTCTCAGCAAGGGATATTGGTTCTTGATCGTGGCCTTGTTCAGTTGATGGTAGTCAATGCAAAACCTCCATGATCCATCCTTATTTCGTATCAAAATAATCGGTGCACCCCACGGTGACACGCTAGGATGTATCAGTCCCAGGTCCAACAACTCCTTCAGTTGCATTTTTTACTCTTGTAACTCCGGGGTCGACATCCGATAAGGTGTTCTTGCTATCAATTTAGTCCCCGGTTTTAGGTCTATGATAAATTCCAATTCCCTCTTCGGCGACATCCCTGGAAACTCCTCTAGATACACGTCCGCAAACTCTCTCACCACCGGAAGGTGTTCTAGACCTTCCGCTACTCCCTTCTCATTTAACGCAAGGATCACATAAATCTTGCACCCCTTGCGCATACTCTTCTGTAGTTGTAAGGAAGAGATGAACCTTAGGGAAAATCCCTAGTTCTGGCCTACAATCACATGTCTCTGTCCCTCGTCTTCGACCAAGCTCAACCATTTTGTCTTACAGTTGAGTATCACCTCATGCGACTCCAACCAGTCCATACCAGTCGTGACATGATAAGATCCTAGGATCATGATGTACAGGTTGGACCTTGTGACAAACTCTCCTAGGTTAAGGGCACAGCCCGTAACCTTTCCTCCAACCTTCTGTTTGGCTTTTGAAGCCATCTCTATGAAGATAAACTTGTCCTTTTTGACTGCCTTTACCTTAATCCTTTTTAGCGTTGCACCAGAAATGAAACTCTCGGTAGCACCGAGATCTATCAAAATACTAAGGGCCTGGTCAACGACAGTACCTGTCGTCTCGAGCACAATCGACTGATGCTTTTCCTAGAGGTTATTCACTGCTACATGAATCCGATGGGCCTTGACCATATCTCCCACGGTAGTGGGTCCTGCTAATCCGGACGCTCGGGTCCTCTCCACAGGACAGTCGCGCTAGTAGTGTGGCTCCCCACATGCCCAACACCCTTTCTTCGGCCCAGTAGTCCTGGAACCCAAAGTAAAATATGACGGCCCACTGGCCTAGTACCCTGGTCTGTTCTACTGAACAAGCCTAAACTATTGTTGTTGTGGGAGACACTGTTGCTGATGCTGTGGTCCCTGATAAGGGGCCCGCTGATGAGGCGGCGGTTGTCGGGGTGTAGTGATTGTGGATCCCCTCTGGAAGCCACGATATCCCGATGTATGTCTCACCGGTGTCTAGTGCTGCTGGGTTCCATATGTGACCTACCCTGCTGGTCTCGCTAGAGTCCTGGTCTGACCCCCACTGATAATCTCCTCCTCAGCTATGAGGGCCTTCTGGATGACCTCGTGCAAGGTTTGAGGCATCAAAAGCCTAACCTTTGCACGCAGGCTACCGTTAAGGCCGAGTACGAACCTGTTTACCTTAATTTTCTCAGTGTTAAGGTGTGGAGCATACCGGAGCATCTCCATAAAAAGTGCCTCGTACTCGGGCACCGTATGACCTCCCTGTCGTAAGGCATTGAAATCATTGAGTTGACGCTCAATGAATTATTCTAAAAGGTACCTCTTTCAGAACCGTTCCTCAAACATTTCCCATGACACGTCTTCGACGGCCATGTTCAACTATGGTAGGAATGTCTTCCACCATAGAAGAGTGATCCCCTTTAGTTGAAATACCGCCATGTAGACCTTCATGTTGGAGGTATAATCGCAAAGTGTGAAGCACATCGCCATGTTCTCCAACCATGCCTCAGTGGCTGTGCTTTCTGGGGCACCAAGGAACTCGGGAAATTTGACCTTATCGAGTTCGCAGTGAATGCTACCAGTACCGACCTCAGCAGGTGCCAGTGCTCTGGCCTCATCTCTGTCCAAACGGCTAATCAATGCCTCGAACATGCGCTGAAAATATCTCATCATCCTGACAACATCATCAATTGCTATCTCCTCCTATCCGAGAACCTGCTCATCTCCCTGGGGTTTAGACCCCTCAGGTGTGGATGCTACTGGAGGCGTCGTGCCTCCTCCCCTAGCACCCTGTCATCTGCCTCCGCGATGTCCTCTAACCATGATTACCTACATGCACACAATAAACTTGATCAGCAATAGTATAATCCAATCAGGTCAACAAAATTCGTAGTGATTCCAAGTCACGGGTCGAACCCGCTCTAATACCATATGTAACGTACCCCCTCGTTACACCGACAAACCTCTCATAACAAGTGCATTTTTTTTTTTAGTGTGTGTGCGTGTGTACAAGGGTAACAAGACATTATACTCTGCGCCGCCACATGATGACAAATCATGATGCAAGCAATTGCAATATCAACATAAATATATAAGACGCACATCCACAACTACCAGTAAAGAACAACAATCAACCGACAAATAAAAAAATTGGCTACCCATCTGTCCTACCCTGCAATGGTTAGGACCTCCAAGACACATAAGCAACACTCAAGCCCAGGTTCCCATCAATTTTAACCATTTAAGGTCTCAAGGCTAGCGACTGTTCTGAGGAACATGGAGGTGTCTACGTCCCGCACGACAAACAGACCAAGCACACAAAAGTTTACGACCCAATACAACATTAATTAAACAAAGGACTACAATCCACATTAGTCTGAAGGCCATTACATCGCGCAACTTTAGATCATAATTTTTCATCAAGGTCCCTCTAAATTAACATTCAAGGACCTTACTGTGCAAGTCTAATTTTGACTGGTTAAACATTTAACCCAATAATTAATCCTAATTTTAATAAAAAATAATAAATAGTTAAAAATGATCATTTAAAGCGAAATTTAATCATTTAGTTTATAACTATAATTCAATAAATAACGCAACATTCTAAAATCATTAAACTCATTCAATGTAAGAGTTCACATGATCCTTCACTCAAGATCTAAGTTCATAATTCAATATACAATAATTATGAACCAACAATTGACTCAACAATGCATTGATCATAATCCATAAATGATGCAATATTCAAAATCCTTTTAACGTAAGCATATAAATTTAACATTTACATTAACTCAAAGATCTAAATTATAAATCAATAGCCAGTAATTAATTAGCACAACGATCCCAAAATAATGTAATTTCCATTAATTGCAAATCCCCAATTACTAAATCATAATAACTCATTGTGCTTAATTCAAGGACATTACATTATATATGTTTATCAGTAACCATAAAAATTATAATAATACACCATAAATAATAGCAATATTACATTTATCACACTTACCTTGCAATAAGATAACCATCACATTACATCTTGTATGGTTTTATTAATAAGGAAACTACAATCTCATTACCGTAACGATAACTTCATTACATTCTATTTATAAAAACCTTGCAAATAAGGTAACTATTTTCACCATCGTGGCCAACCATTAATCCATAAGCTAAACATTTACCCACATAATGTAAGATGGTGATACATAATAACCGAGGCACAAATAAACTGCAACATGTCATCTAATTCTAACCTAATCCAAACTCAATCTACTAGTTATTAACAATAACAAACCTTAACTAAATTTATGCAGAATGTTATTATTAAAATTTTGAAGCACAATAAATTTAGCATGGCATCTAACCGCAATAACCAACTATAAAAGGCAAGTTGTCACTAAATTTAAGGAGGTCTACAGGGACAATACAAGGTCCTTGAAGCAAGGTGAAGTCCAAGCTATTGGTTGGTTGGTTGTATAGGGTAGACTGGGATAGATGCATCACTCAAAGGTTGTCCACTGACTAAGGCACTATCAACGCTGGCGCCCATCCATATTTTTCGCCATACTCAACAAGATGGCCATACTGGCTTATAATTAATATGAAGGCCATTTAGGAGTGGTGCATAATGCATATCTAATGGTAGTCTCCACCGTTCGTGCATGCACACAAGATGAAAATGTAGGAAAAAGGAAAAAGAGTGAGAACAATGATCAATAATGGTTATTCGAGCATCTGGAAAGTCATGGTCAAGGACTATACAACAATCTAAAAGGGTTCCAATTCGACAGGCTTGTTGGAGCTTCTCTTATCAAGCAGGTGGACGCAACCGTCCATTTCTGCGCGCATGGAGAAATTCACACCAGCCCAGAAACTCCGCGCACATCCATAAGTCCTAGATCCCTTGCGATTCTCATGAGTCTCAGGGTCAGGTTACCCTTTTATAATATGAGGCTCTGTGCCTTCATAACTCCATTTTTGAAATTTAAGGGTTGAAACAATAGTCAGAACTTAGCGTAGGATAATATCGCTACCTTAACCAGGAAAATGCCCCGAAGGAAAAGGGCCTAGTAAATATTATTAAGGGCGATAACAACTCGGAGGAGATCACTAGGGAGTGTGTGAGGACAAAGCTAACTACCAAGAAAAAAACAACACGCAGAGTCCAGAAAATGGTTGGTAAGGTGCAAGGTCAATCCCGGACCGGCAAGGAAATCACAAAAAAAGTGCATCAACAAAACCTATCTATAATCGCAGGCATAAGGTAATAATGCAACCAAGTCTCAAATCATAGTAAGGTATCACACAAAGGCGCGGGTACATCATGGAGGCAAACTAATCTGGGAGGTGGTCACGTTGGAGCCCTAAGGGAAAGTAATCTTAACCTAAGGACAAGTTGAAAGCGAACCATAAGTAAGGAAAATCACAGACCCAACAATAAGATCGTTATCCATTCCAGTAACCTACTAATCACAGGGATTAATTTAATCTTATGAGTTGAAACTACAGGCATGAGAATTTAATCTCTTCAATAATTTAAAGCAGAGTGATCACAGTCTAAGAATACTAAATTCACTGGCAGAAATTCCCATGATATTAATGAACAATATGCTATCAATGACAACATCGTTTATGTTTGTTAAATTTTTCTAAATATCAGTTATTATCTGAATAATAAATTGTTATACAGTACATAAAAATCATTGTCCAATCTATTTATGAATATGTAGTGAAGAAATAAATATCAATTGTTGGCATGCCAAATTCGGGGTCGCTCAAGAACATTGTCGGTCATTTAATTGTTGTCTCTTATCAATCCTAGTTCTAGCCATGGTCTGGATGTTCATTATGCTGGGAATTTTGTGTAACATGGCAGAAAAAAATAAACGCCCAAAAATAAAACTGTGGTCAACACGTGAAACACAACCCAATCAAAAGACGCAACGATAGGATGCCAAGAAGTCACATGGAAGAGGCGCAGAGAAAATCAATTAATCACAGAGGATAATTTCCATGCATGCATAAAAACTCAGTCGAGAAGGTAATAACGCAGGAAGGAGGTAATGCAACACCAAGTTGGTTCATCTAGCAAATATATAACAAGCAGAGATAAACTTATCCAATGATTGAACATAGAATTAAATAACTTTTCCATGATTAAAATTTCAAGTTCATGAGACTAGACAATCAAATACCTACTCAAAACACATGCAGATCCTAATCCTACATCCTACAACATTCTATCAATCAACTGAAATGCGTACCATTGCATGTTCGCTTGCTCTGAGTGTCGTCGACACTCTCCATGTTGCTCCCGCTCGCCGACCGTCGAGACCTCACTGGTACCTCCCAGCCAATGCTAGGGGTACTCTGCTTCCCCCTTAGCCCCCCGAGCCACAAAGGGGCCACACACTATCCAAATGGTACGTCTAGCTCCTAGCTCGCCTCGCAAGGCCGAGCTACCACTCCAATCCGAGATGGGAAATCCAAACTCCCCACAAGTAAATCAGTAAAGTCACTATTTCGACAACGTAATGTTACGCTAACAGTCGATCCCCCTTCTTCCTCCTCCTTCCTCTCTTTTATAGAGTTTTAGAACTTTCAATCTTTCCCTAATCTCATTTAATTTACGTTTTAAATAAAAATCTTCTAAAAATTCTCCATCGTACAAGTGTCATTCATGCCCCACATTCCTCCAATAAATATTTTCTTTAATTTATTAAATTGTCTTATTTCCCTCACCCACCAAGAGTTACTCCTAAATTTACTCCTAGGTGTCCCTAGATTCCCTTACAGGTTTTAAATACTTTCCCTAAAATGAAGTTTATAATTTAGTTCAATTTAGAAGGTTCTTAATTGCAGATTCTTTACTAAGTTGACCTCGCTTTTTACCATAACTTCCCCTCTTTCCCTTATTATGTTACCTCCATTCCCTAGTTTCCTAAATTTTATAAGTTCCCTCTTTCCCCTTTTTATTAGAGCTAAAAACGACAGTTGCAATTTAACCCCTTTTCCCTTTTATTTTTAATTCAACATCTTTTAAAACTATCAAAAGTTAAAAATAATTAATTTCTTCTTTATATATATATTTTTATATCCACCGATTTTATTTAATTTCTTACTCTCTTCATTTTACCCTAAAATTTATGCAGACCAAATTATTACGTGAGTTTTTATTTTAAATTTTATTATTATAATTTTATATAGATATTTTCTCAAGGGTAGACAAAACCTTACCCCAGCGAAGTTTTTAGACTTAGGACTTAGATTATGAACTGGGGGACATTTAATTAGGGGACTTGTTTTAAATTTTCTTAAAGTGTTTATTGTCTTAGGGCCATCTAGGTTTGTTCCTTTATCATCATCAACGCGATGTGCCATTCAGGATGCACTACGTGCTCCAAGGGTGCCACTTGCCTCTTTTGTTTCTTTTGCACAACGTTCTCTTCAGGATGCACCACGTGCTCCAAGGGTGCCACTCGCTCTTTTGTTTCTTTTTCATGATGTTCCCTTTAGGATGCACCACATGCTCCAAGGGTGCCACTCGCTTCTTGACTAATTGGTAGACATCAATAACCCCTGGAGTCAACACTCTGCCAGGTGAACTTGTGGGAGACTAAGGGATTCTAAGGAATAAGGCCACTGCCTTATTGCACACCCTTTAGAATCATCGTGAGCGACTTTAATAGTCTACCCTCACGGCATCGTGGGTCCTCTTGAACTAGGTAATCGTTAACCTACAGTTTGAGCCACGACAAGAGTGCTAGTAGGCTATGGCAGGGCTATTGTCCACACCTCTCCCTCAACCTCTCCGGTAGTCGTGTGTGGCCCCTTTACTCCATATGTGAGTCTGGTTGGCAAGCTATCATCAGGTTGCATCATCAACAATAATGTCAGACATGTCCACATCATATCATCTAATCAAATGTACTAAACTCATAGTAAATCAATCAAACCCCAACAACACACTCCCTGACTTGATCCGGAGTCCAAGGGTTTCGTCGATGCCTCTACATCCTCAAGGTACAAAACCCTACACACTCAGTAAAACTGAGTCAATAACACCTGTCTATGTCAATGTAGAAAAACATCATGTCATCTATCATAATACATCATAATCAAGGACAAATGTTTTAATATCATAATAGTCCAGATCACTTGCGAGCAAGTTTCCTCAAAGAATACGTTTTCTCGGTGTGCCAGAGCGGGATGTTACACTTCTAATAGTGCCATGTTCTATCACTACTAGTTTTAACAATGCCAAATTTCCAATATTATTGGAAATTCCTGATGGTTTCGCTTATAGGAGTAAGACATTACGACTGTTCAAAGGATGGACCTGATTTATTCATAGTTGGTGTAACACCCTGTTTCCGCCAGTTTGTAAATATAACTATATGGGCCAAGGAACTATGACAAACTTAAAAATGTGAATATTTGATTATATGGACCTTATGTAGAAGGTCGATGAATGTAAATTATATTATTTTAATAGAAAATTGTTATGTGTTGCATGAATGCTAAAAGAGGGGATGTGATAAGGAAGACCGCAAAATGTTGTGAAAGGTGGTGGAGGGGACCAAGAATGGTTGTGTCAACATCCACCGAAACAATACCATGTTGGAATTAATTTATTCAGATTAGAACAACCCCCTAACCCAGGAATGAATTACAGTAGGGATGGTAGGTGGGAAGGCATCCTCGGGAGTTAATTAGGGGATGGGACAAACTGCCCATCCGTAAGGCTTCCAGACCTGACCACAGAATGGAAATTCGAGCCACATGAAATATTGTGGAAAAAGGAAAGAAAGGGAGTGTAGTGGGAAGGGGGAGAGATGCGAAGAAAAATGCAGAGATGAGAGAGAAAACTCTCGGGTCTGAGAAAGGACTAAAAGAGGAACAGTGAGTTCTGATCACAGAAAATAGAGATTGAAGTAGGAGAAGGAGAGTAACCATCATCCTTATTTATTTTTTGTATTGGGAGAAGGATACTAACCTTTGTCCCTAACTTCTGTTGAGTTGGAAGTAAGAGATTGAATCTCAAAGCATCATCACTTAAGCTCGGGGGTGGCCAGTGATAAATCCAATGGGAGTGACTGAGCCTATGGTTGGGTGGAAATGAGCACTCCTTTCGGCAGTCACATCACACTCTATGGTTTTGATA
>JZKD02S2401339.1:18697-28987 GCA_000966675.3 Picea glauca
GATGTGCCCTTCAGGATGCACCACATGCTCCAAGGGTGCCACTCGCTCTTTTGTTTCTTTTTCGTGACGTGCCCTTCAAGAAGCACCACATGCTCCAAGGGTGCCACTCGCTTCTTGACTGATTGGTAGACATCAATAACCCTTAGAGTCAACACTCTTCCAGGTGAACTTGTGGGAGACTAAAGGATTCTAAGGAATAAGGCCACCGCCTTATTTCACACCCCTTAGAATCATCATGAGCGACTGTCGTAGTCTACCCTCACGGCATCATGGGTCCTCTTGAACTAGGTAATCGTTAACCTACAGTTTGAGCCACGACGAGAGTGCTAGTAGGCTATGGCAGGGCTATTGTACACACCTCTCCCTCAACCTCTTTGGTAGTCATGTGTGGCCCTTTTACTCCATATGTGAGTCTGGTTGGAAAACTATCGTCAACCTGCATCATCAACAATCATGTTAGACATGTCCACATCATATCATCTAATCAAATGTATTAAACTCACAATAAATCAATCAAACCCCAACAACACACTCCTTGACTTGATCCGGAGTCCAAGGGTTTCGTCGATGCCTCTGCATCCTCAAGGTCCAAAACCCTGCACACTCAGTAAAACCGAGTCAATAGCACCTGTATATGTCAATGCAGAAAAACATCATGTCATCTATCATAACGCATCATAATCAAGGACAAATGTTTTAATATCATAATAGTCCAGATCACTTGCGAGCAAGTTTCCTCAAAGAATAAGTTTTCTCGGTGCGCCAGAGATGGATGTTACACTTCTAATAGTGCCATGTTCTATCACTACCAGTTTTAACAATGCCAAATTTCCAATATTATTGGAAACGCCTGATGGTTTCACTCATAGGAGTAAGACATTATGACTATTCAAAGGATGGGCCTAATTTATTCATAGTTGGTGTAACACCCTGTTTCCGCTAGTTTGTAAATATAACTATATGGGCCAAGGAACTATGACAAAGTTAAAAATGTGAATATTTGATTTTATGGACCTTGTGTAGAAGGTTGATGAATGCAAATTCTATTATTTTAATAGAAAATTGTTATGTGTTGCATGACTACTAAAAGAGGGGATGTGATAAGGAAGACCGTGAAATGTTGTGAAAAGTGGTGGAGGGGACCAAGAATGGTTGTGTCAACATCCACCGAAAAAATACCATGTTGGAATTAATTTTCTCAGATCAGAACAACCCCCTAACCCAGGAATGAATTACAGTCGGGATGGTAGGTGGGAAGGCATCCTCAAGAGTTAATTAGGGGATGGGACAAACCACCCATCCATAAGTCTTCCAGACCTAACCACATAATGGAAATTCGAGCCACATGCAATCTTGTGGAAAAATGAAAGAAAGGGAGTGTAGTGGGAAGGGGGAGAGATGCGAAGAAAAATGCAGAGATGAGAGAGAAAAATCTCAGGTCTGAGAAAGGACTAAAAGAGGAACAGTGAGTTCTGATCACAGAAAATAGAGATTGAAGTAGGAGAAGGAGAGTAACCATCATCCTTATCTATTTTTTGTATTGGGAGAAGGAGACTAACCTTTGTCCCTAACTTCTGTTGAGTTGGAAGTAAGAGATTGAATCTCAAAGCATCGTCGCTTAAGCTCGGGGGTGGCCAGTGATAAATCCATTGGGAGTGAATGAGCTTATGGTTGGGTGGAAATGAGCACCCCTTTCGGCAGTCACATCACACTCTATGGTTTTGATAAGTGTTTTCTTGCCTTATGTTTTGAATTGTAAATAATGGATGCATGTGAGTATTTACATGTTTGTAAAGGTTTCTTTCTCTATATTAAATGATTAATTTATGAGTATGAATTCATTTCCTTGAGAACCTATGATTCTTCTTTAATTTCCATATGTCCCAGTTTAATCACTCGAAGGCTCTTTCCCCAGGAATTTACATCGTCGTTCCATATTTGGAGCAAGCCTCTGGGCATATATAAAAATCTGGTAACTTCACAAGTTACCTTGCCTTGATTCAGACCTTAAATCTCTGCGAGTCAGGAAGGTGTCCCCTTCAAACTAGTAGTCTAAAAGACTCTGAACTTGATCTTATTTCCTTAACCAAAAACCTGCTAAGAGCAGGGATCATAGCCCCAGAATTTTATGATGATACACGTGACCTGGGTCTAGGAAGTTTGGAGCTCGAGGCTTCGACATGTCAAGTTGTACAAAGGTCAAGTTAAAACCCACAATTGATATGCATCATCGATCTATGAACAGAGATCGAGGGTGGGGAATCATTGCGGAGCACGAAGGTGAAAATAGGGGCATGCTAGTTCACAGGCCGTAATTCACCCTTGCCATTGATCTTGACGGGCTGGAGGATCAACAATCTCAGTTAGACTAGAATCGAGCGAGCACTTTCCATATTGCGGAGGTCGAAATCCCTGATAAAGAACCCGCATGTTGGGACCTCACAATTCCTGTGAACCGTTGATCGTCGTTGACCTTCAATATGATTTTGAAGTGATCACTAAAATTTAAGGAGCGTGTGGGATGGAGAAAACATTCAAAGAGAACAAGCTCAAAAGATATAGCGCTTTCAAGAGCGTAGACGAAATCCAGGAGACGGGCCCGTAGAAGGACCAAAGGTCAAACTCTTTGAGCACTTAGAGAACCCTCTAAGTTGGATTAAGTCAGAAGCCTAGGAGGAGGAGCAATAGTGGTCATTGGATCACAACGCAAAGGATCGATAGTCATCTGATCTAAACAAGGTGCATGAACCTTAGTGCCTTGCACACGCAGGAGAAGAGGACTTACCAAAGTTCTGAAGTCTCGGTTTGGGACTATCCATCGTCAAGAAGGACATGTAGTGATGGAGAATGGACTTCGGAGAAATTTTTTTGAGGTTTTTCCGTTAAAATTTTAAATTCCTGAACCTCGAAGACCCGAAGTGAATCTGGACCGCCTGATCCAGAGGGACACGTGGCAACAGATCATGGACTTCAGAGAAATCTGTTCGAGGGTTTTTGGTTAAAAGTTGAAATTCTGGAACCCCAAAGACCCGAAGTGAATCTGGACCGCCTGATCCAAAGGACATGTGGTGACAGATCGTGGACTCCATAGGAATATGTTTGAGAGGAGGCAATATTGAGACTTGATATTTCTGAATCCTGGAGAGCTGAAAGTCTGAAGTAAATCTCACCTGTCTGATCAGTCGAAGTGAATCTAAATCATCAAATCGCCCAATGTAAATCTCAGGTTTCGGATCACTCAAAGTGGATCTGGGCCATCAAAGTTCAGTAGAGACGTGGCATAGATATGTGAGCTCTGGGTAAAGTCCCGAAGTAATTCATAGCCATCAGGTCCAGAGGGACACATGGCAAAAGATCGTATACTTCTGAGAAATCACCTCGAGAGTTTTAAATTGAGAGTTGAAACTCCTGAAGCTCGAAACACTAAAGAGTCGAAGCACCGAAATAGACCTAAAACGTCATATCCAGAGGATAGGTGGCGTGAATCTGTGGATTCTGGGCAAACACCCAAAGTAAACGTCGACTTTTGGATCATCTGAAGTAGATCTGAACCATCAAATCTGGAGAACATGTGGCATGAGTCTGTGGACTCCAGGTAAATACCCAAAGTAATCCTTGATCATTAGATCCAATGGACGTGTGTCGGTGGATCATAACCTTCAGATAAAATCCATTGGGAAAAAGGGTGAAGTTTGAGATTTGAGATATTAGAAGTCGAGAGACCCGAAGGATATCTCTATCATTGATCGATAAGACGACCACCAAACCATTGATCTAGTTGAAAGGTCAAACACCCAAAGTAGAAGCAGGGCCATTGATTTAGGAGGATGGGTGTCCGTAGATCACCAACTTGGAAATATTGATGTATGGAGGAAAGAAGGATTTGAGAATTAAAAATCCTAATGTCTGGAATCATGAAGGAGATCGCATATGTTGATTTAGGAGGGGTAGATCTCATCCTTTGATTTGAGAAGGGAATATCTAAACCATCAATTCCGACAGTACCATCAATATCAGGAGATCAACAGTCCTGTAGCATTGCATGGATCGAAGGTGCATGAACTTTAAAAAGTTGAGGGAAAACTGCAATCCAAACCCCGGTTTTGGATAAAGGACACGTGGAGGCTCGAGAAGGATTGCAGGCCAAAAACTAGTTTGGTTTCAAACCGCCTTTGGCTGTGCCCACAATTGTGTGTTTGCACGAGTTCATCGCCCAATGTCAAGTCTGAGGAGGGGTCAAGAAAAAGGGGCTAACACCAACTCCAATCCTTCTCTAAAGCACAAAGGGGAAGCTCGTAGGTATCGTAAGACTTGTACTAGAAGCCCAAAGGGCATGTGTTTGATTAGGAGGTGATACTATCAGGTCTCGAAGTCTTGTTTTATTTAGAGAATCGAAGAACCTTGACCCGAGAGTCGGGTTGAGTCCCATACTTCCCAAATTAGGAATCATAGAGGGAAAATATCTTCTCTTGTAAGGAGGATAATTTTATTTTTTATTTTTTCCCCATCGTGGGTGTGCTACAATTGGATACTTTGTATGGGGTTTTTCCTCATGCTTCCCATTTATGGATTGAACAATCTTATGCATTTCCTGTTCAATTTTCCATGGCCCTGCAAAATTCTATTCATATCCTCATTGGGTGGCATGGAGAGATACACATGAGATTTTTTCGTCTCTTGCCAACGCTTGTTATGAATTTTTTTTATTTTTTTTTGCATCTGATATGAAATATTTCATTGTCCTCATTTAAGGTAAATATTCTATGAACCCGAAAGTTTTGCAACATGTAGACAATGTTTTCCTTTTTCTATAGGTATATTTCATATGGAAATTCTGCTAACCCAGGAAGCACATCCTGTAACAGAGGCTATCTAATTGTACAATGTACGATTGTGTTGCCCATGGTTCAGATGGCAGCATTGAGGCAATGTCTATATATGTAAGGGCATTTTTTACTTCATCGTAGACAATAAATTGTACTATGGTTTATGAAAGTAGAGGAAGAAGCAGGAGAGTTTCATTTGGCACATGAAAGATCGAAGGGGGTCAAGTACGCATTCACTGCAACCAAAACACCCTCAACCTGGGCGCGTGAGCATAATAGTTAATATATTAAACAATATAATATACAACTACACACAAAAAAAAAGATGCAGATAATTGGCAAAGGCAATTTGTATGAACAAATTGAGGATGAAATTTTATATGTATATGCACAACAGTTGTCGAGCTAGTTAGTTTGTTGAGATCTTGTACTATGTCTATTTGCAATTCTATTACAAATTTTGATTGGGTTGTGCGAAATATCCTTTATTTAACATCTCTTTTATTTGTTATATTTTTGAAGAGAATAACTAGAAATTTCCCTTTATGCAATTGTTGTTCCATTGAGGAAAACAAATTTGAATAGGTGTCGAACAATTGCAGCTACAACATGGAACAGTGCAATAGTTGTTTACCATAACCGAGATACATGAACATGTGAAAGTAGAGGACAAAAGTGGATATGGAGAACGATACCATTGCCTTATCATTGTCTGACTCTTCATATTTTATATGGAGAATGTATTATGAGCCAAGTTTTCTCGCAAGTGTGATAGCTGCACCAATGGTTCTGATTAGGTAAGTATCATTGCTCTGTGCAAGTTGGTTGATTGTTGTGTCGAGGATGAAACGATATTATGAACAAATCGCAAGAAATTTTTCCACAATACTTTTTTCGTTGAGCAATATAATCTGATCACAATTACCATGCTCATATATTGTTTTGGAAAATATATTAAAATTTGTAAGGGATATCCCATTACCTTGCAATATATTTTTTGCATGTTTCTGGACAAGTTGTGTGGGAATAATCAGTGTGACTATCATCATGGCTTTGTTGTTTGTCATGTCAACACACATAATGAATCTAGTTTTTTTTTCCTTTTCCAAGTAGGTGCTATAGACGACCATTATGTCCCCGACAAACACTTTTCGAGTTCAACAGTTGTTCAAGCCCTCTATTGATAGTATTTTGGGTGTTATAAGTTTAGACCTGGTGACATTTTTTGAACAGGAAAAGAAATGTAAATGGAAGTCTGTATTATTTTTTTGTTTTCTTTTTTCCTGGCATAAATGTACAAGTAGGCGCACAAATTGGATGAAGTATGGAGCCATAGTTTTGCAACCATACCTCTTATTCTATGGAACTTGTGTTATGTTCGGTGTCTCACTTCCTCTCATTGATAATTCTTGTGAACTGCAAAGTATGTGTTGCATATGACATCAACATATTTATCATGGCATAGATGAATAAATAACTAAAGATATCTTTTTAGTAAACATATGAGGAACACAATGTATGAATCATTACCTTTGGCCTTGTCAGTCTATTGATGTTTGCGATGATTGACTTCTCATGGCCATGTCACTAATCCAATTTTTTCTGATGCAAGCATGTGTAGATGAACATCAGAAGGACTAAATAAGCATATGCATTGTATATTGTCCATAATTTTTCTGAATGTCACATAGAGGGTCGAAGGAGATGGAATACAAAATAGGGTGTCAAGGGATACTCAGGAAACATGAGGACCCGATGATGAAATTGTATGCCTTGGATTTTTTGAATGAAACAATGCATAACAGGGAATAGGGCATGATGGGGGGGTATGACAACCAATCTTTATATCGTGGAATCTCCAAATCTAGAGGCACAATCTTGAACCCTCCAGCCTGGGAACCTATGATCGAAAAAGTGGCTAAGTATGGAGTGAGGAAACCGTCAGTCGGAGTCATGATATAGAAGAATGAATATAAATGTGAACATGTGAGTCCCCCAACCCATGCACCTAGACATTTTTGGACAGACGACTAAGAAAAGCAACCAAAAATGAAAAGTAGAGGAGTAAAACAAAGGGGAATTTGGTCAAGTATAGAAGAGGGGAAAAAAAGGGATAATAGAAAGTAGGAAAATAGAAATGGGGAGGGAAATGTTTGGAAGCGGAAAGTCTCAACAAAGTCCCATTGTTGCCAAATCATCATTTTCTAGTCCAATTATATGCACCCACCCTTTTTGTGTGTTTGATTTACTATCACAGTTGGTATACATTTTCAAAGACTGTACTTCAACCCCCTCTGTTGTGGCATATAAGAATTCATCTTCCTGTCCAACTAATTTGTTTNATGATGTACTAATTTTTCTCGCCCTTATCATTAAAATCCTATGCATTTCCATTTGGGAAAACCTATTTAGAATCAATCAAACTTTCAGACAAAACTTATTTAGAATCAATCAAACTTTTAAACCAAATTTATTTATAGCAATTCAGCAAACATTAGTGCATGGCTCGGTCGAAGCATTTAACGACTATGCATCACACGATCATAAATACTAATTTCTATCAACGTTGATTGGGTCTGCTGCTGTTGACATTTACGTTGGGATATGGATCCTAGGGTGTGGCAGCGGGATGACGTTCTCTGAAGGCGGGTAGGGTGGTCTCTAGGTAGTGTCGGGTGGATGGCTGGTCAGTCTCATATTTGGGCTTGGCTCAGGACGACCTGGAAATTGACGTTTGGTAGAACAATTTTTTAGTTTAAAGATGTAGTTGTAGAACGTTTCTTGAGTTTAAAGACGTATTTGACATGTAGGTGCAACAATGACACGTATTTTTTTAGTTTAATTATGTTGATTACACGTCTAGGAGGACGATTATAGTAGTTGTGGTTTAAAGGTGGAAGATGCTTTTAATAGTTGGTTTAGGAGTGGAGGAGGGTTATACTTCAAAGTTGATGAGGGATTTAGTAGTTTGTTTATAAGTGGAGGAGGGTTATACTTTAAAGTTGATGATTACTTATTGAATTTTAAGTTAATATAAGATATAGAATTGGATAAACCTATGTTTTTTTTATCTTAATGAAAAGTACAAATCAGAACTTTTGAAAATACAACTTTACAATGTTTAATATGAAGATTAGATGATCTTTTTTCGTTTATGCAATTTACCATAGTGTTACTTTTCAAATTTAGAGAAATAGTTTGGTTTAAAATTATATTTATAATCTCACAAATTTATTTAATAATTTTTATGCAACACTTTATTAATTTAATTAATATGGAATGTTTATTGAAATATTATATTCATATAAATATATTTAATAAATTTATATTTTTTTATTGATAATTTTACATTTACATAAATATACACTTTACTAATTTAATTAATATTTAATTAATATGGAATGTTTATTGAAATATTATATTCATATAAATATATTTAATATATTTATATTTTTTTATTATTAGTTTTACATTCACATAAATATATTTATATTTTTTTATATTGATAATTTTGGAATTTGGATTTTGTAAATGTTAAGGTTATTATTCATTACAATCTTATTTTAGGTTATTCACATATATTTATTGCAATCATTTTACTTAGTGGAAGATTTTCAATATTTATTATTATAAAATTGATATATTTTAGTAGAAGGTTTTTAAGGTTTATAATTATAAATGTTTTTGTTGCTTTTTCTTTTAGTACAGAAAATTATATTTCCAAAATTTGGAAAAGATGAAAAAAAATTGTAATAGTAAAATTAACATATAATAACAAAAAAAAATATTACAAACTTAAATTTGGATGAAAATTTGTAATACTAAAATTAACATAAATTATATGTCCAAAATTGAGAAAAGATAAAAAAATATAATAGTAAAATTAACATATAATAAAAAAAATTATTTGACAATATTTTTTATATGAAAATTTAGATAAACTCCATTTTGTCATTTACCCACGTGTGGAGCATGCTTCTCAATTAATGCTTTCTTAGGATTGACAAGGTCGCTCACAAAACCTGATGATTCTTATAGGTGTTTGGGCTTGGTGATTGTCTAGCAGTGTAGAGGTCGTACCAGTTTGAAAGACCAAGGAGGATGTGGTTCTATTTGTTTTTCAAGTTATAGTCTATACTGGTAGGGATTGTAGTGGTCTGGGGTTGTGGGTTCGAAATGTTTTCTTTGGGATTGTTTTTATGTTTTGGGTATTTTAGTGAGCTTTGGCCTATTGATTCAAGTTTTGGGTATTTTGAATTTATTTTTAAAATTTTTGGTGTTTTGATTTTGGGTTTTCATTTTAACTTRTTAGAATTTGGTTTATTTTGTGATTTATTATATAAATAGTATTAGATATTATTATGTTAGATTAAAATTGAAGTTCATCATTGAAATATCCCTGATACCGTTGATCAAGATATTTKCTACTGATCTAATGTTTTGTCTCGCAGATATGATACACTAGGGGTTTTTGGATGCGTTTCAGTTGTGTGTTTGAGATATTTATGGTTATTGCAAGTGCATGTTGGTTATTGCATGTGCATGTTGCATATTTATGGTTTAAATAGTATATAAAGGATGCATGTGGAAGTAAAGAACATCAACTGCCCAATAACATGAATTATGCGACTCAAACATGGAAATACAATAGCATACTAGAAATATAGAATATAATCATCAGCTAGATCTCATGGATCGTCACTGGAACACAAACAAATAACATCAAAATACCCATGATCAGAAGATGATAGTAGATCTAATGCATGCACGGATAGATTGGAAACAATATGTGATTCCATATAAGTACGGTAATTGCTACTAGCTGGAAAACTCATCTGGGAGAATCGACCGTCAGAATGCACTGGAAACTGCTCCAATAGAAGCACCCTAGTCTCTAGACTAAAATGGTTGGCTGCTGGATATCGAATCCGATCCCTAAGGCATTGGATCTGGAACCCTAGTGGGTTTGTGCACCTCCTGGGACATTGGATGTGCCCCAAAGGATTCCACCAATGGAATCTAATGTTATATGGCTCAAAAAGATCATCTCGCCAAATGCGGAACTGGGTCAGAAGGATTTACCCGGATCTTCTCTGATACTCTGCCCCAAATGTCGTATCAAATGTTTGTCTAGAAGAGTTGCACCATAAATGGTTAGATGAGGAGATATGCAAGATTCCACTGTTAGAATCTGATGATAGATGGCTCAATAGAAGAGCCTTGGCTGGATCTAAAATGGGTTGGAATGCAACTACAATCTGGACATGGATTTCATGCAGCTCTCCAAACCCTCAAACTGACTTGCGCCCTCATTGGCTGAGTTGCGCACTCTACAATGGATACTCCTGAAAAGTACGGTGAAATACATGGTGTTGGTTGTGCAGCCTAATTATCTTCTTGATTGAGAGGTCCTTGCTTTCAGCCGTGTTTATACCCCATGAAGTATTTACACCCCAAAAGTATG